>PVKC010001602.1:0-49769 GCA_004027635.1 Crocidura indochinensis | reverse complement strand
GAGATAAATACTCAAAAGTGGAATTACTGGGTTACATGGCAATTTGATTCTTATAATTTACTTTTAACCAATAATCAAAAGTTTCTTATTCAAATTTCTATCTCCAATTAAATTAAATTTAAGACATAAAGTAAAATATATTTCTCAATATAGAATCTGATAGCTTTAATTTTGACTTTTATTAATGGATTGAGAAGAGATTGTATTGTGTAATATAAACTGGCATTGAGATAGTATAAGATCAACTTGAATAATTCAAGGAAAGCATTGCATTGACTGCTATAAATTAAAATTACAAATATGCTCCTTTATTTGAGATTCAAAGTCTTTCATAGTTCATGTTGCCCTTTGTTCATAATTTTATTTTTGGTAGGAAATCAAGTGTTAATATAAAGCTATCATCCACAGGAGAAAGATACTCGAGCCATTCATTTCTGAGCTAAAACTTTGTACTGGGATTCTCTTATGAGAACATGTATTATACTATTTTCTCTTTAAGACTTCAATAATTTAGACAATTTGTCTGACTCCAGAACAAACGACCATAACAACGATCTAAACTGCCAGTGTGCAACAGGCTTACCTCTCAAGGTTAGAATTGACTCAGAGACTCCTTTCATATGAGAAAATTGAGAGATATCGGGACCAGAGTGGTGTGTCTTTGAATGTGGACAACCTAGGTTTGATACCTGGCATCCAATAAGATCCTTATGAGCCTTGCCAAAATAATTTCTGAATACAGAGGCAGGTGTCAGTTCAAAGCACCACTGTGTGTGTCTGAAAATAAAATGGAGACATAGATTCAATGACAGATGGAAACTACCTGTGAAGTGCCTCCTTCCTGGACTCTGTGTTCCTTGTCTTGTACAAGGTTCCAGGGAAAACTCTTGTTAAGTCAGTGATTTCCATCATGCCTGTCCTATATCATGATCAATCCCTGGAAGTTCTTTGGTGCCAGATGCTGAGATATTTTTCTGGATAGTCAGAGTTACGAATCAATTCCCCTCACAACTTATTTTTGGAGGCACAATGCTCAGGGGTTACTCCTGGCTCTGTACAAAGGAGTTACACTTAGTGGTGCATGGGAACCATTTGAGATTCTGTGGATAGAAGTTAGCAAACTCACAAGAAAAAATGCCCTACCTGCTATACTATTGCTGTCTGATCTTCTCTCCTGAACATTTAATCTATAATTACTGAGACCATCAGAAACCCCAAGTCCACCCAGAGTACAATCACCTTCAGCCCCTGCAAATGTCTGAAAGAGGAACCGAGTTTTCTTTCTTTCTGTCCTTACTGCAGCAAGGAAATTCCTTGGCCTCACGGGAGGTTGCCCAGGTAAATGGCCATACTAATCATACCAAAATGCCTGTATTTAAAGCATCTAATGGCCCCTTTTCTTCATCTTAATTTTATGTATTAAACGTTGGATATCAAGCTGGTCCAGAGATATCTAAAGGGAAGGATGATTTTCTAAGTAACCAGATCACAGTTTGAACTTCTCATGGACTCCATTGCTCCCTGAAAGAAAATGACCTACATTCTATGGAATTTGAATTTGAGGTTGAGACAGTTATGGTGAGATTTGAAGTAGAAATCTACTAATCCTGCTACCACTGATCACTTCGCAAGTGTTTCCATAGATTTCCCTTGACTACCTACTTTAAATTGGCAGTCCATTTGGACTCTGCATAATGGAAACTTTGGATCATTAGGGCTTTCATAGATAACATGTAAATGAAGGAGTATGTAGGTGTCCTAGCAAACTTTATTTATGAAAACAGGTGGTGGAGCTTGTGAATTGTTTGTTATTCCTCCTCTAAAGTCATGTCACCTAACACTCAGCAGATAGGGCCTTGCATGCAGCCTACATGGGTTGGATCTGCAGCATCTCATATGGTCCCCTAAGCCTGCCAGGAGTAATTTTTGAACACAGAACCAGGAGTAACTCCTCAGTGCCATCAGGTGTGGCTCCAAAACAAAACAAAACAACGACAACAAAAAAGAACTTTTGTCATAAAAACACACAACCAGAAGAAAGTAGACATTACTTGGTTACTGTCTCTAATAGTCTTTGAGGTACTAATAGGTAATAGATCTAGATATCTTATCAGATAGCTTTCTCATAGGGACAAAGAAATGAATCTATCATATGGAATGAATTAAGAACCTGATCCTTATGGAGATTTGTAGACTCTGTTTGATTTGCTGATATAAGACTTCGTCATAATTCAAGCATTTTCCAAGTAGAATATTTTCAAGAGAGACATTGTATTTCTTTCCTTCCTCCTCACCTGTACTGAAAACTGTATACCCAGTAAAGAAAAAGTCTCCAGCAACAGTAAAGAAAAAGTCTCCAGCTAACACTTAATCAAGTGATCTGACAGGCTCCTTTTTCTCTCTGTTGGCTTCCAGCTTTGAAAATCATCACTGGCACTGAACCAAGAGTCCCAGAGTTTAGGCAGTGGCTGGGATTCTCCTGTAATAACCCTGTCATAGACAATGAAGTTTTGGGATACCTACTGTGACTATGAATGTCACATTATTACATACATATAGATTTTTTTCCTGGGTACTACTTAGACCAATTTAAACTGTTGACTAGTATTGTAAACAAAGTAGCTTTTGCGATTGGAATGACAACTGTAATTATATCATAAAATTGTGTTGTGCAATGTTTTTTTTTATGCAGCTTTCTCTAGTAAAGATAGCCTTGGCCTGAAGCTGAATTTAAGCACAGTACCTAGAAGGATGTTAATGTGAGTACTAGATTTACAGGACAGACAGATCAACATTCACTGGTCATCTGGTAACTGTTCTATGTCTAGCAAATCTTCCTTGGATTTAGATGGATGAATACAAAATTGCATTTAATAGTAGAAATTGGGACCAGAGATATAGTATTGTGGGTAAGAGCCTTCTATCCCAGGCACTACATATGAGCACTGCCAGGAATTACAGAGATAGTACCTGAGTACTGCAGGATATGACCCCAACACCACTCCCCCCAAAAAGTTTTTGCTATTGAAAATCTGAATAACTGTGCATACAGTTTCTTTCGAGAGTGAAAAAATGCTTGTATAAGTTGTTCTTGTTTTTAAATTTGGACACCTTGATTTAAATAGTGCTAATGGTAGGGTTTCATGCCCCAAACATTCCAGTACTACACCCTTTACCACAGTGTTCACTTCCTCCATTGTCTCAGTGAAACACTCCCCCCCCCCACCCCATCTTGTTTTCCTACTCCCTCTCCTCTACCACTATGGTATGCTTTCCTCTAAAGACATTCTCTCAGTTTCTGTTGCCTTTGGCAATTTTTTTACTTCCTTACTTTATTTCTTTATATCCAATATATGAAACTCTTTCTGTGCCTGCTTCTTTCCTTCTAACTTTACTCAGCATGACCCTTTACAGATACATTTACCCAGCAGAAAATTACATGATTTCATCTTTTTTAAAATAGCCAATTCCATTGTGTATATGCACCATACTTTCTTTTTCCAGTCATCCATTTAGGACAATTGGGTTCCCAGATTTTGGCTACTGTAAATAATGGAGTGCAAATATCTTTTCTGAAGAGAACTTTTAGGCCCTTGTGGTAGAAACTAAAAACCAGTGTTGTTGTATCATATGGAAGTTCAAAACTTAGTTTGTTTAAAAGAATCTATGTTCTCCAAGAAAAGTTGAGTGTTTATGTTGTCTGATAATATTCCTTTTTAAATCACAATTAGTAAGTCCTATAAAATTCAAATCCAAACTCTTTCTGATAATGATGTTAAAATTCTCCACTTTTTGAGTTTTAGAAATTAGAAATTATTTGAGCAACCTTTGTTCAAGTATCGTGCTTCATTTATGCTACGGTAATAGTACTTGTTTCCTTACATAGTTCCTATTTATTTAGACCAATTTTTGCCTTATTTTACCATTATCCCATATGAATCCCCTTTGAATTGAGTGTTTTTAGGGACAGAGTTCTTGTCTGCTTTGACATTGTCCAAATCGATAGCAAGTAGTCCTGATGCTCAACCTCAAGCTCAAAATCTCATTCATCTCTTCCATATTTTCCACTTTTGGGGGGAGGGGGTTGGCCCACACCCTGATGTGCTAGGGGATTATTCGTAGCTCTGCATTGGAGAATCACTTCTGAGAATGCTAAGAGGACTATATAGTTTCCTAAGAATAGAACCCAGGTTGGCTTCATGCAAGGCAAATACCCTACATGCTATACTACCACTTCTTTCTTAATTTATTTTTTATTTTTGTTATTGTTAAATGTTGTTTGAATTTGGGTTATATACAGAAGTGCTCAGGGTTATGCCTAGTTCTGTGTTCAGAAATTACTCCTGCAGATTCAGGGTACTACGTGGGATACCAGAGACCAAAACCAGGTTGGCTGTGTGCAAGGCAAATGTCCTACCAACTGTGCTATCACTCAGGCCCATCTCATTCTTAATTTCTTTTATTAACATTTGAAGATGAAGTCTAATATAGATTTATTTTATTCTTTATGATTATATATTTTTTGGTTTATTGGGCCACACTCAGTGATGATCATGGGCTACTCCTGGCTATGTGCTCAGAAATCACTCCTAGCTTGGGGGACCATATGGGACACCAAGGGATCAAACTGTGGTTTGTCCTAGATTAGTGTGAGCAAGGCAAAAGTCCTATCGCTGTGCCACTGCTTTGGCCCCTCTACGATTATTTTTAAAGTTACTCATCGAACTCTTAACATTTGTATAGTAATTGATTTGGAAAACAGCACATCCGATTAAGGCATTTTTACATTTATTTATTTATTTATTTATTTATTTATTTATTTATTTATTTATTTATTTAGGTTTTTGGGTCACACCCGGCAGTGCTCAGGGGTTACTCCTGGCTCCATGCTCAGAAATTTCTCCTGGCAGGCTCGGGGGACCATATGGGGCACCGGGATTCGAACCGATGATCTTTTGCATGAAAGGCAAACGCCTTACCTCCATGCTATCTCCTGGGCCCCATTTTTACATTTATTAAAAAATATATCATGATATGAATTTAGAGCAACCAAAACAACATGAATGTAGAAAAGAAGAAATTTTACTGTAATTCTGTGTAATATTGTCTTATAAAGAAGGTAATAACCTAAGTTTAATTAAGATTAAAACTCAGATTTTGTCCTTTAAGTAATATACTCTATTTAGTAATTTTCCCACCCTCTTCTATTGAGTTTTGATCCTCTACTTCTGCCTTTCTCAGACTAAGTCTCTTTAATATATAAAGAGCTGATGCAGCATCCCTTACTGCTTCTCCTTCAGGAGGTTGAAGCATTTGAAATTCATCTATGATCCTTATGCTAGATTTTGTCTTATTTAGTTGTTGGTAACTTCTTCCATGGAGAAGACCATTGTGTTTTATATGTGCTATAGACCAGTTTTACTCATCACTTGGAAATTCTTCAGTTCTTCTTTCAAGTTCTATCTCTTGAGACAATTTTCTTGATGCCATTTTTCTATAGAGGATCTTTCAGTCCCTAGGAAGCAACTGCTAAGAGGCTATTGTTTAGCCAAGTGATAAAATGTTGGCACACTTAAATAAATTAATTTGCTATTTCCACTTAAGGTAAACCCTTTCTAAAGTTTGCAATCTTGTTCATATGATGAAATAACAATTTTCCTATGTGGCTTCATTTTCAAATTTTAGAGATAAAAATTCTATGGAAAAAAAGTAGAGGTAGAATATTTATTTTGGCCAACAAGTCTCCATGAAGTGAATTTGGAAATGTGAATTAAGGTAAGTATATGGATATAAAATTGGTGGTCTCAAGAGATAGGATAATAGACATACATACATAATTATATTTGGATTATATATTTGGAAAGAAAAATATACACACACACATATATATATATATACTGATATATGTATACAACAAACATATATATATATATATATATATATATATATATACATTATATACTTGTGCAGACATACTTGTCCTTAGGAAAATATCCTTAGAACAAGAATGTACTTGTCCTTAGGAGAAAGCTTGCCACAATAAGGAGAGAGCAATTTGGCTATTGAAGGGATCACTGTGGCAATGATATTGGGAAGTGGCTACTCTGGATGCTGAAAGGAGGTAATGTAGTATGCAAGATACTATTTCAATAACAATATTTTAAATTACAGAGCCTTAAAAAAGAAGAAAAATAAAAGTGTCAACCAGAGATAGGCTGGGGTCAGGAGGGAAATTAGGGACATTTTTGGTGAGAAGTGGAAGCTGGTAATAGATGGATATTTGAACAATGTACAACTGAAATTCAATTATGGACAACTTTGTATATCAAGGTGATTCACTAAATTTTGCAAAAGAGAAAAAACCTTTTATATGCTTATTAGTTTGTTTACAAAATGTTAAAATGCCTTTTAACAAATATAATGAAATATTTTGTGAAATAGTTTTAGAACTATTTCTTCTATACAGACCATAACAACAAATTTGTGCTCTGTAAGCACATAGTAGGGTTTAATAAATGTGTACTGATCCCTTTATAGAATCAGTGCACAAATATCCTAGATAAAAATATCAAATGCTTTATGATCAAAATTTCTAACATTTTAATTACTTTTTTGTTTGTTTTTTGGGCTCCACCCAGCAGTGCTTAGGGGTTACTACTCTTTCTGTACTCAGAAATTGCTCCTGGCAGGCACAGACTATTACTACAGCCCCTTAGTCACTTCTTAATATTGTGGTCTCTCCTGTAATATACATAAACTGAATAAATGTCATATAAACTATGATTATTTTTAAGGGTTTGAAATGTCATTCTGACTTTTCATTAGGGAATCTAATGAAATTGCAAAAGGAGTCAACCTGACACATTAAGGTAAATATTGTCTAGAGAGGATTGGAGAAAAAAATACTAGTTTATTTTCTAGCTCTGAAATGTAGATTGTAAGAAGTTTCCCTCCAAATTGTATAATAATATTTTTAGATGCCTTAAAACTACACTAGAAGTATCCAGTTTGTAGGAACCATATAACTAGAGGATGTGAATTCTATGAATGGATCCATTTGCTTTTATCTCTTAATAAAATTTGACTTCTTAACAAGCCATCTACAGATATGCACATAACAAGCTATTTCAGAGAGGTCTAATATATTCCAAATGCCCCTGCTCATTTGGCTTTCAGAGAATAAATTTATCTAGAGATAATACAGTATCTTGAGGCTATGATTGAAAATAAACAACCAAATTGGATTATTTTTTTGTGACAACACATTTGCTCTACAGTTCTGATATGCTTTGTCTGATATGCTATTATCTGATATACAGTGATAGACAACAGTAAATCTTACAAAAATGGGAAATCCTTGCTTTCTATGTAACAGAACTCCACGTTCTTTCTTTCATCACAGTTTTCATCCATCTCCTTTTTCTATCTTTAGTACTGTAGTGCAGAAATTACATCCTTTCTAGAGAATGAGGAAACTTATATTTTCTAAAAAGTAAAGGGAAATTATGTGGTATTTTAAATGAAATTTAGCATAGAGCTTAGCTTAAACTTGGAATATTTGTAATACAATTTATAATTGGGGAAAAGTGATGCCTCCCATATTCTTTTTCCTGATGGTTACATTAGCTATTTGTGGGTGATTAATTCAAATGAATTCCAGGAGTGTTTAATTCACTTCTTTGAAGAATGTCATAGATATCCTTAGAGGAATTCCTTAAAGGAATCCTTACAGGAATTAAATCTGTCCAAAGTTGTGGGGTAGTATTGCCATTTTAATTATGTTAATCCTCCTAATCCATGAACAGGGTATATGTCTTTATTTCCTTATGTCCTTTTTTATTTCTTGAAGTAGTGTTTTGTCGTTTTCTTTGTATAGGTACTTCACTTCTTTAGATAAGTTGACACCAAGGTATTTGAGTTTGTGTGGTACTAATGTGAGTGGGATGTTTTTATTGTCCATTTTTCTCTATCATTATTTGTGTATAAGAAGGATATTGATTTTGCGTGTTAATTTTGTAGCCAGTCACTTTGCTATATAAATTTATAGTTTTTAGAAGCATAGTATTGGAATAAAAAACAGAACTTCAGGTAAATAGAATAGATTTGAGTATTCAGAGAATGTTTCCCAGACATACAATCAATTAATCTTTGATAAAGGGGCAAGAAAATGCAAAATGTAACAAGGAAAAACTCTACAACATGTGGTGTTGGCACAATTGGTCAGCCATATGCAAAAAATTAAACTAGGACTTCCATCTAACACCATGCACAAAGGTCAAATCCAAATGGATTAAAGACCTTAATATTATTAGACCAGGACTATAGGTATATAGAACATGTTGGTAAAACACTCCATGACATTGAGACTGAAGTCATCTTTAAGGAAGAAACAGCACTGTCCAAACAAGTGGAAGCAGAGATGGGGAAAAAAAAGGGACTACATTAAGCTGAGAAACTTCAAATCTGTTGCACTGGTGAAGGGGGTGTGTGATGGGGGGGTTTTCTGTTTATGGCTGAAACCCAACTATAATCATGCTTGTAATCATGGTGCTTAAATAAAGATTTTATATATCGTATTTTTCCAGGGTATAAGATGACTGGGCATATAAGACGATCCCCTACTTTTCTTGTTAAAATATAGGTTTGGGCCATATTTGCCATATAAGACGTCTCTTTTAATGCACACCAAATAGAAATTAAAAAAAACACAAGATTTTATTTCAATAAAGAAACTTTAATTAAAATGCTTATGTCATACATATACTTAGCTGGATGCTGTCACATAAACATAAAGCTATTTGTCAACAAACATGTAAACATAAAACAGTGATCTACATTGAGAGCAGGGAGAAGGCTCCTCTAAGAGCAGCTGGCTGGTGTGCAGTGGTTAATAGGACAGGGCGAAAAGTGCCTCCTTTGTGTCCCGTAAAAGCTGAACAGAGGGATGCCTGTAGTAAGAGGTTGCCAGATCACTTGTCCCTGAAGCTGAAGTAAATTTCAGCATGCTGTTTACCAGCGTATAAGGTGAACCCTGACATTGAAGAAGTTTATCATGGTTAAAAGTCGTCTTTTACACCAGAAAATATGGTATTTAAAATAAAAAGAAATGAATAGACTTTTCCTCAAAGAAGAAATACAAATAGCCAAAAGGCACATGAAAAAATACTTTACATTGGGAGCTGGAGAGACAACATGGAGTTAGAGCATTTGCCTTGCACGCAGAAGGACAGTGGTTTGAATCCCGGCATCCCATATGGTCCCCAAGCCTGCCAGCAGTGATTTCTGAGCATAGACCCAGGAATAACCCCTGAGTGCTGCCAGGTGTGACCCAACCCACCCCCTATCAGGGGTCCTCAAACTTTTTAAACAGGGACCCAGTTCACTGTCCTTCAGACCATTGGAGGACCAGACTATAGTAAAAACAAAAATTACGAACAAATTCCTATGCACACTACATTCATCTTATTTTGATGTGAAGAACCAAAACGGGAATAAATACAGTATGTGGCCCTCGGGCCATAGTTTGAGGACCACTGCTTGAAATGATCTACATCACTAATCATCAGGGAGATGCAAATCAAAACAATATACCAATCTCTGACAAACATTACAAAAACAAGAATAATAAGTGCTGTTAGGGATGTGGGGAGAAAAAGCTCTCATTCACTGCTGGTAGGAATGCTACATAGTCCAACCTTTTTGGAAAACAATATGGCCAGAGCGGTGGCTCAGCAGTATGGCATTTGCCTTGCATGAGGTTGACCAGGGCGTTTACCTTGCATGAGGCTGATCTAGGACTGACCATTGTTCAATCCCCCCACCATCCCTATGTGGTCCCCCAAGTCAAGAGCGATTCTGAGTACATAGTCAGGAGTAACCCTTGAGCATCACCAGGCCCAAAGGAAGGAAGGAAGGAAGGAAGGAAGGAAGGAAGAAGGAAAGAAAGAAAGAAAGAAAGAAAGAAAGAAAGAAAGAAAGAAAGAAAGAAAGAAAGAAAGAAAGAAAGAAAGAAAGAAAGAGAAGAAAAGAAAAAAGGGAGGGAGGAAGGAAATAAGGAAGGAAGGAAAAACAAAGAAATGGAGATTCCTCAAAGAAATGGAAATTGAGCTCCCATATGATCCAGCTATAACTTAGGAACACAAAAACACAATAAAAATGCCTTTAGCAAAAAAAAAAAAAAAGCTTTTAGTACACCTCTATTAATTGCGGTATTACTTACATATTCAGTATCTAGAAACAACCCAGATGCCCAACAACAAATTAGTGGCTAAAGAAACTGTGGTACATATACACAATGGAATACTATTCAACCATTAGGGAAAATGAAGTAAAAATTTTCTATACAGGGGCATGAAAGATTGCACAGCGATAGGGCATTTGCCTTGCATGTGGCAGACCTGGGGAGAAACCAGGTTTGATTTCTGACATCCCATATGGTTCCCCAGCTTGCCAGAGGGCTATTTCTGAGTGCAGGGTCAGAAGTGACACCTGAGCACTGCTGGGTATGACACAAAAGCCAATTAATCTATCAATTAAAAAGTTTTAAAAAATTTTAAAAAAGAAATTTTTCAATGCATAGATGGACATGGACACGAATATACTGAATTAAGTAAGTCAAAGGAGAGAAATAAATACAGTATAGTCTCACACATTTGTGGGATTTAAGAAAAATAAAAGACCCAGAGACAATAGAGATGAGGACTGAAAGGATTGGCCCACAATATGATGCTTACTACAAAGAATGATGAGCCCAGGTAGAGAAATAACTACACTAACAACTATCATGACAATGGTAGTGAGTAAGATATATAGAATAACTGCCTAGAATACTAGTGGAGGGGGGAGGAAGGGGAAGGGGGGCATTGGTGGTGAGAAGGTTGCGCTGGTGAAAGGGGGTGTTCTTTTTTTAATAACTGAAACCCAACTACAAACATGTTTGTAATCATGGTGCTTAAATAAAGGTATTATAAAAAATAAAAATTAAACTTGGAATAATAACAGTTCTTTTGTATCTGTACTGTTTTCAGCTTGTGGTAGCTGTAGCGATGGAAATTGCTGTAGCAATGGAAATAAATGAAAGCTGATCACACAGGAAAAGAAAAGGAGGTAGGCAACTCAGAATTGAGAAACTGATATGATAGTCTCAAACTTTGGTTTTAAACAATCCTACTGTGATGAAAGGGGGTTTAATTACATTACATTTTTTCATAGCATACTTGTCTAGAATCACACAAGTATGATGTATGTTCTTCTTATTCATTTTTACCAAAATGGTCCAGTTAGGAAAGTAGTATAGACCATGCCAATAATGATCTAAGCAAAACCAAATGCAACTATGGGAATAAAAGGAAAGAAAAGAGAAAAAGAAAAGGAAAAGAAAAGCTCCACTTGTACTTTGTTGTTTCCAAAACTTGTTCATTTTGTGGAATGAAATCAGCCCTAATTGCTGTCTGGAATATAACAAGGACCTAAGAGTGTTCTGCTTTTAACAATGTGTTAGGAGAAAGTGTTTCCATGCCAGTACTTGTAAGAATACGTACTATACTAAGTTTTTACTAGCTGATTCCTTTCTTGGTAAGGGAAAACTGATAAAGGAAAGTGTGCTGAAGACTTGCCATGATGTGCATTTGGAATGTATCTGTTCTTATATGTTGGTTGAGAACCAGAATGATAGCTTCAGGCAATTGATCATTCCATTGCCTCATCCATTATTAGATTAGTTTTGATGTGATGTGCAGACCAAAAAATAATGAGAAGATTCTTGTATTCTACAAACTTGTTAGTAAGATCCTTCTGGTAAAAGAAACAGCTCTGAATGTCAGAGACTCAAGTTTCATACTTTAAGAAATAGTTTTATGAAAATAGAATATTTAGAAAATTATAATGTGCATTTTAAAGAATATTCCACTTTCCTTGTTTTGAAACATATGAATTAGGAAGGGAAGCTCTTTCCTTTTCACCTGTTGATTCCTAAACTAACCACAACTCTCTCGTACAATTAGCTAACATCTCACCAGTATCCCTCTGATTCTCACCATACACATCTGCATACACTTAGTTTATAGTACTTTTTCTACATTGAGTCATAGCAGACATATATATTTATATATATTATATATAATAATATATTATAATATATCATATATATGACATATATATCAAACTCAAATATATATGAAAACTCATATATATATATATTTGGGTATTTGGGCCTCACCCATTTGATGCTCAGGGGTTACTTCTGGCTATGCACTCAGAAATTGCCCCTGGCTTGGGGGAACTATATGGGACACCGGGGAATGGAACTGAAGTCCTTCCTTGACTAGTGGTTGCAAGGCAGACACCTTACCTCTAGCACCACCTTGCCAGCCCTGCAGACATATATTTTACATCATGTCTTTTTACTTAATTTTTGACATGGGTATATAAAAAATTAAGTTTTTATTTGACTTCATTCCTAATTGATTTCACTTCAAAAAGTTTCCACAGAGTGTGATAGTGTGATAGTACATGCATATATTGTAAAATGAGTCATCTTGTATTTATTGACCTATATATTTTTATTTTGGGGTTCACCAGGTGGTGATCAGGGAATCACGCTTGGTGTGGCTTGGGAATGAATTGGGATAGAATTGGATCTGCTACATGCAAGACCAATGCTATTCTTACAGCACTAGAACAATATTACTTACTTTTTTGTGACTCCTGAGATGAATGAAGAATGGCTGTGAGCAAAGCGAGGGCCTTAATCATTGTACTATCTCTCTGGCCCACACTTTTGGAACTAATTTTTGTATGGTTTGAGGTATAAATTTAAGTTCTTTTGAAAATTCTTTTTAATATAAATATTTATATAAGCACCATTAATTACAAGCATGTGTCTACCTTGTTGTAGATTGGGTACCGATTCTGTTGTCATTGGCTTTGATTTTGGTGTTAAATTCTGATAATTTTTATTTCTACTCAATGTTCATACAACTGTTTGGTTTTGTACCCACCATTATTTTCTCTTCAATTTATGAGGCAGAACAAATTATGTAGTTATGTTTAAAAGAAAGAAAAAAGGGGACAAAAAATTAAACAAGCAAAAAAAAAAACAGGAGGCGTTCTTCTGATGCTATAAATATTCATTTAAGTGAAGAAAGGAAAAAGGAAACCCCTCAATCATCACAGCAATAAAGACAACAACAAACCAATAACCCTGGTCCTGAAATAAAAACAAAGCTAAGCAAAATAAAAAACAGCAACCAAAAAATGAAAAAAAACAACAATAACAAAAATTTTAATTGTGCTTCTCTCTCTTTTTATTGCATAGGCACAGTAAATATTGGGGATATTAGAAAGAGAATTTCCTTGGCCTAAGAAGTACAGGGTTTCTCATATCTTTAAGTATACTGTCATGGGAATGACTACAAGCTCCGTATATGTTCTTTACTATCCCCTAGGTCTTTTTGTGGTGTCTGGAAACTTTCCACTCAGTCGTGATGATAAAATCAGGCCTCTGTAACTATAGGTCTTGGTATTTGCTCAGGTCATAGGACGGAGCCTAGGATGGAGTCTTTCACTGCAGTTCTAGAGTTCTGTTCTATCACTATTGTTTAATCAGTCTTCTGTAGTTGGTTATCTTGGTCTTTGCACCGATCCTAGGATGAAGCCTAGGGTAGAGTCTTTCATTATGTTTCCAGAAGTTTGCATTTGTCTCAATCAGACCTCTGGAATTAGATATCTTGGTTGTTGTACAGATCATTGGCCAAAGCTTAGACTAGGGTCTTCTTTATTAGTCCAGGATAAATCCTGCACAGTCATGGTTGTTGTCACAATCAGTCTTCTGTAGATATCAATATTGACTTTTGCACAGATCAAAGGATGCTATGTCTTCTTCTTCTTCTTCTTCTTCTTCTTCTTCTTCTTCTTCTTCTTCTTCTTCTTCTTCTTCTTCTTCTTCTTCTTCTTCTTCTTCTTCTTCTTCTTCTTCTTCTTTTTTTTTTTTTTTGGTTTTTGGGTCACACCGGCAGTGCTCAGGGGTTACTCCTGGCTCCATGCTCAGAAATTGCCCCTGGCAGGCACGGGGGACCATATGGGGCACCGGGATTTGAACCGATAACCTTTTGCATGAAAGGCAGACGCCTTACCTCCATGCTATCTCCCGCGCCCCATCCTCCTCAATTTCTTTCTGAAGAGTTTTGAAGTTTTCATGATATAGTTCCTTCACTTCTCTTGTAAGGTTGATTCCTAAGTACTTAATATTTTTGGATACCATTTTAAATGGGATTGTCTCCTTAATCTCTTCTCTTTGTTATTTGTATAAAGGAATGCTACTGTTTTCTGTGTATGGACTTTGTAGTCAGCCATTTCTCTGTATTGGTTAATTGTTTCTAGGAGGTTGACTGTGGACTCTTTAGGGTTTTCATTGTAGATCATATCATCTGCTAAAAGAGATAGTTTGAGTTCTTGTTTCCCTATATGGATTCCTTTGATTCCCTTTTCTTGCCTGATTGCTATTGCTAGGACTTCTAAAACTGTATTGAATAAAAGTGGAGAGAGTGGACAATCTTGTCAAGTTCTGGACCTTAGTGGAAATACTTTCATTTTTTTGCATTAAGGATAATATTGGCTGTGAACTTTTTATAGATAATGGAGCTATCTTGAGGTATGTTCCTTCCAGCCCTAATTTACTGAGTGTTTTCATTATATATCGGTGTTGAATTTTGTCAAACAACTTCTCTGCACCGATTAATATAATCATGAGATTATTGTTTTTCTTGTTGTTGATGCTGTGTATGATGTTGACTGATTTGTATATGCTGAACCATCCCTGGGATGAAACCCACTTGGTCATGGTGTATAATCTTTTTGAAGTAGTGCTCTATTCAGTTTGTTAAGATTTTGTTGAGGATTTTTGCATCTATGTTCATTAGTGAGATTGGTCTGCAATTTTCTTTCTTGGTGGTGTCTTTGCCATCTTTGGGAATGATTGTGGTATTACACTCATAAAAGGAATTATGAAGGATTTCTGTCTTTTCAATGTTTTGGAAGAGCCTGAGGAACAGTGGTTGTAATTCTTGTCGGAGTGTTTGATAGAATTCACCTGTAAAAACATCTGGATATGGACTTTTGTTCTTGAGGAGTTTCTTAATTACTGATTCAATTTCCTCATATGTGATTGGCCTGTTTATGCTTTCTACATCCTACTTATCCAGTTTTGTAAGGTGATATTTTTCCAAAAATCAGTTGGTTTCTTCAGGGTTCTCTAACCTGACTGAGTAATTGTTCATAATAAGTCCTCATGATGCATTGGATTTCTTGGTGTTCTGTTGTAATCTCTCCCCTTTTATTTGTGATCCTTTCATTTGAGAGTTTTTTCTCTTTTTGTGGTGAGTCTTGCCAGTGGTTTATCTTGTTTATTCTTTCAAGAAACCAACTCCAGGTCTCATTGATTTTTTTTGTAGTTTTCTTAGTTTCTATGTTTATTTCTGATCTAATTTTTATTATTTCATGTCTTCTGGTTGTGTTTGGGTTTCTTTGCTGCTGTTTTTCTAACTTCTTAAGATGTCCTTTAAACTGTTGATTTTGTCATTTTCCTCTTTCCTGACACAGACCTGTATTGCTATGTGTTTCCCCCTAA
This sequence comes from Crocidura indochinensis, assembly GCA_004027635.1. NCBI lineage: Eukaryota > Metazoa > Chordata > Mammalia > Eulipotyphla > Soricidae > Crocidura > Crocidura indochinensis. The sequence goes on along the minus strand of PVKC010001602.1, from coordinate 34,144 downwards.
TTATTACCTTTGCTGTGTTCCACAGATTTTGACAATTTGTGTCTTCATTATCATTTGTATCAAGGAATGTTTTTATTTCTTCCTTGAATTCCTCTTTAATCCAGCTGTGAATGAGCAGCATGTTGCTAATTTTCAGGTGTTGGATTTTCTCCATAGCTTCTTTTTGCAGTCAATCTTGATCTCTGTTGCATAGTGATCTGATACAATGCTTCTAAGAATCTTTATATTTGTGATTTTATGCAAGTTAGATTTATATTCTAAAACATGGTTTTATTCTGGAGAATGTTCATATGCACTTGAGAAAACTGTATATTCTGCTTTATGGGGGTGGAAGGCCCTATATAAGTCCATTATTCCTAGTTCTTCTAATTTCTCATTTAAGGCTCTTATTTCTTTGCTAGTTTTCTGCCTGGTGAATCTGTCCAGTGGTGATAGTGGAGTATTGAGATCTCCTACTTACTATCACATTTCCTTTCATATGTTTTTCCAGGTTTGCGAGCAAATGCTTGCATATATTTCTGTCTCTGCATTTGGTGCATAAATATTGACCAGTGTTAGTATGTCTTGGTCTTGTGTTCCCCTGATCAGTAAGTAGTGACGCTCTTTGTCTCTGATCACTTTCTTGAGGTTGACTGAAATGTGGTCTGTTATAAAAATGGCTATTCCAGATTTTTTTGTTTTCCATTGGCTGAATAATTGATTTCCATCCTTTTATTCTAAGCCTGTATCTATCCTGTACTTGCAGTGTGTTTCTTTTAGGACACAGAAACCATGTTTTGGTTTTCTAATTCAACTCTCTTTTATCTGTCTTCTGATCTGAGAGTTTAGCCCATTGATATGTAAGGAGATTATTGACAAAGAGGGCTATTGTGCAGTTGTATTGTGTAGGGTGGTTGTTGTAACAATCGGGGATTTGGATCATGTAATTCATCCCTGAGTTAATCATTTAGAATCGGTTTTGTTTGCACAAATTTTGCGAGTTCTTTTTTGTCTGAGAATTCTTTTAGTCCTCTCTCCCATATGAATTAGAGTTTTGTCAGGAAGTAGACTCTAGGTTAGAAGTTTCTTTCATTGATTAGTTTAAATATGTCATTTCACTGTCTTCTTGCTTGAATTATTTCAAATGGGAGATATGCTTTGATTCTTATGTTCCTTCCTTTGTACTTGAGGTTTTTTTTCCTTTCTTATTGTTTTAAGGAATTCATCTTTCTCTTTGTTTTGTGTGTGTGTGTGTGTGTGTGTGTATTTGTCATTAAGATTACTATATGCCTCGTTGTTGGTTTATTAGGGTCTATTTTATTAGGACTCTTTCACCTTCTGCATTTGCACTGGAGCCTTTTTCCAGAGGGTGGGAAAGTTTTCTACTATTATTTCCTGGATCATTTATTCTTTCCCTCTCCCTACTTCCTCTCCTTCTGATATTCCTACAATCCATAGATTATTTCTTTCATCTTTGTTCATTAAATACATAACTTTTTCTTCCAATGCTTTACCTTTTATTTCCTTATTGGCTTCTTTGTCATTTTTGTTTTGTGATTTTTCTTCAAGTTCTGTATGATTTTCCAACTGTGTGAATCTTCTATTATGGCTTGTTAAGACATTTTATGTTTCCTTTAATTACATTTTTATGGATTCTCTCTCTTCTGTAAAAATTTTTCTTTGAGTTGGTTGATTTGTTCAACTATGGATTTCTTGAACATGCTGGCTAGTGTTTCTTTGATTTCTTTTGCCATGGCTTGCATTGCTGCTTTTAGGTCTTCATCTATTGATTCGGTGCATTTTAGTGAACTTGAAAACTTGCTAGGATTTCTCTGCATATCCCCTGTTGTTAGTGTCTTCCTTAGTATACCCATATTTATTTGCATTTTGTGGTTTGGCTTGGAGCTTACTGCCTTCAGATTTAAGCCCTCCTTTGTCACCTGTAGCATAGGGCTGGATACCCTCTCTAAAGTGCAGCTCTAGGTGGGTATGGTGACTGCAGTCGCTGAGGTTTAGTCCCGCCCTTAAGTCTCTCCCCCCAACCCCCGTCACTTTACCTGCCAGAAGGCGTAAGTCCCCTTCACATTGCCCAACTGCAGCAGTTTCCCTTCACTTGTCAGAAGGTGTGGCGGAGGTCAGGGCCTAGGTCAATTTCCCCATACCCCTTTACCTGTCAGATGATGTGGTTGTAATGGCAGAGCAGCTGCAGGAGCTGCATTGGCATGTCAATTACCCCCTCCCCCTCTACCTGTCAGACAGCATGGTTCAGCTCCAAGCACGTCTCTCCCAGCCCAGGTAATAGAGGAGCAGCTGGCGAAGCAGCTACCAGAACGGAATGCTGTTAGTCGGGCCTGGTCAATTTCTCCCTACACTCTACCTGTCAGACAGTGTGGTTCACCTCAAGCATGCCTGTCCTAACCCTGGTAATGTGGAGCAGATGCTGGAACTGCTGGTCAGGCCTGGACAATTTCCCACTCTGTATTCAATTTTTTGATCCATTTAGCTGCTCTGTGTCTCTTACCTGGTGCAATTAGTCCATTGACAATGAGAGAGATAATTGCCAGAATTTATTGTCATATTTGTGTAGAATTTTTGGTATGTCTGTTGATCAATTTTGTCTTAAAATAGACTTTTCAGTTTTTCTTTTAAGGCTGGTTTAGAGTCTGCAAAATTTCTGAGCTGTTGTTTATCTGTGAAGCTATGTATACGTCCTTCAAACCTGAACGTGAGTCTTGCTGGATACAGTAATCTAGATGAAGCATTTATTTCATTGAATTTTGTCACTATGTCCCATCACTGCCTTCTGACCTTGAGAACTTCTTGTGACAGGTCTGCTGTAAATCTTAAGGATTCTCCCTTGAGAATGTAATTTCCCTTTTTGATCTTGCTGCTTTTAGTATTCTATACCTATCTGTGGGATTCATCATTGTGACTAGGATGTGTCTCGGGGTACGTTACCTTGGGTCTCTTTTAGCTGGAACTATTTGGGCATGCAGCATTTGGTTGCATGTAGTCTTTAGCTCTGGAAGTTTCTCTGCAATGATGTCCTTGACTGCAGTTTCTTCCTGTGTCTCTGGGACTCCAATGATTCTTAAGTTTTTCTGTTGAGCTTATCAAAGACTTCTGTTTTCATCTGTTCACATTCTTGGAGTAAGTTTTTTATTGTCTGGTTATATGCTTTAAAGCTTTTTTTCCGATCTCTTCTGCTGTATGGAGTTGTTATGCATCTCAACTTCCAGCTCACTGATTCTATCCTCAGCTGTCATTACACTGTTGGAGAGGATTTCCTTTGAGGTTTTCAATTCCTCTACTGAGTTTTTCAGACCTGTTATTCCAGTTTGGAGTTTTCTGTTTGTATCTTCATATCCTCTTGATTCTTTTTCTTTAATATAATTTTTATTTTAATCATATTGGCTTACATATTGTTAACAATCATATTTTAGGTACAAATTAACATAAAATCAGGGAAACTCCCATCACCAAATTGTCCTCCCTCTTAGTATTCCATTCCATTTGATCTATGCTTTCTTTGAGTTTTGTAAACATTCTTCATATTTCTTTTCTAAACTCCATATCTGAGAGACTAACTGGGTGTTCGGCCATTTTCAGGACATCAGAGTTGCCATCCTCATTATCTATCCCTGATGTTGGCCTGCATTGTTTCCCCATTGTCACTCTTGTATTGTGTGTTTTGTGTGTGTGTGTGTGTGTGTTGTGGTATTCATCAGCTAGATGATGCATGCAATCACGAAGTGAAGCAGACTGGCTCCATTCCTCTGGCTCCACTTTTTGTGGGTGGATCGATTCACCTCTGTAGAAGACAAACCCTCAGGGAAGAATGCCAAAGAGGATTAAGATCCCAGGCAGAAGCAGAGCAGAGAAAAGGCCCAAGATGTCTGCTGTGCTTTTGATACACAGCAGAAATCTTTGAGTTCCACTGTCTGTGGGCAGGACAATTCATCTCTGGAGAAGCGAAGCCCTCATGGAAGGATCCCAAAGAGGATCAAAATCCCAGACCAGAGCAGAGCAAAGAAAAGGCCCAAGATGTCTGTCATGCTTCTGACTCTTTTGAAAATTCTTAATGTCTAATGTTCCATCATCGTTGTGTGAAAATAACATTTTTTCTCTATTGATTTGGCTAACCAATGTTTTGGGGATTATATTAACCAAAATGATTACAATTGACTTTAAGTTTGAGTTCTCTATTTTTCTCCACTTATTTAACTATTTGTTATTACCTTAATGTAAGATTATCATAAAAATTTAGCTTAAATAGAACTGATATGTATTTCAAATTTGTTCTTTCCAAAAGTAATCTCTAAAAGCAGTAATTACAGTTTCTTTAGATCTAGTAGCCATGTTGTCTACTTTTAAAAGTAAAGGCTTTGCATATTTTGTTATTTTATTAATCATGTTAGTTTAATATTTTAAATTATATACATAGAGAAAGCAGGGGTCACACATATAGTGCTCAGTCTGCTGCTTCTCAGAGGACTTCTGGGTTCATTTTTTTTCTGTCTCCCCCATTTCTGGTGTCACTTTTAATGGTGTTTAGTGGGATATGTGATACTGAGGGTTGAATTCAGAACTTTTGTATATTCTATACTGCTTGAACAGTCTCTCTTGGCTTGAAATATTAGTTTTGAAATAAAAACTTACAACTGTTTATATGCAGAAATTTAATTGACAGGTTAAATATTCCAATAGAAAGTTGAATCTGAATGGTAAAGATGGACATTATTTTTATGTTTATAACTGTACTGTTTGTACAGGGGTTTCCTGGTACATAGAGTCTAAAGAATGGGACAGACTACTGACTGATTTTCAGTATCCTTGACTACTGACTTGTGATTAATACAAATTTTAATAGGGTTACTAACTTTTATATTATGCCGGCCTGGTTTATATGACTATATCTAATGTTAATCAAAAGGAGAGTTCATCATGAGGCAAGAAGGTAATCATGAAGGCCCTAGAGAAGTTGGACAAAAACACAGATGTCTACCTGCTGAGAGAAGATGAAGAATAGATGCAGATGCCTGCACTGGGGTGGGTTGGTATGATTGCTTATTTCATTACATTAAATATAAAACCAGCATTATATATTATCCATAATGGTTATGAAAGCTGGAAGTTTTATTAAAGACATCACTTTTTAAAATCCATTTTAGTTCCGAAGAAAGATAAAAATATTTTCCCATGTACATTTTACTTTCTTACATTCCTTCAAATACTATCATGGTTGACCATCCCCCTTTTAAGTATATTCTAACAGACTAATTTATTGATCTACATTCATGTATTGAAATTAGAGACTATGACTATCATATTTATTCTACTTTAATCTACTACATGTATTCACTTTAATATTTCTTAATTTTAAAGAGACCTTGAATTTCTGTGCCAAATTTCACTTGGTCACCATGTATTTTTTATTATAGATTGTTGGGGAATTTATTTGCTAAAAGTTTTTTTATAGTTCTTGCATATGTAATTGTGAGAAATATTGGTCAGCATATTCCTTTTAGTTTAAATTCTGATTTGATATTGAAATGTTTGATCTCAAAGGTTTAACTGGAAAATACCCATGTCTATTTAGTTTTCTGAAAGAAATTTTTTTTAGCCGATATTATCTCTTTTTAAAAAGTATTTAGCAGTTTTAGGGAAGCTTTTATTTTTTTGCAGATATTCAGGTTATCAATTTCTTATTCCAAGAATTTTAGTTGTTTCTGAACAAGTCTGCCCATCTAGTTTGAGATATCAAGTTCATTAGCATAAAATTGAGATACATATATTTAAAGAATGTTAATATCTGTAGTCTGAAATGTTTGTATTTTTATATTGGCTTCTTGTTTTAAGATTTTCTCTCCTTGAGGCCAGAGTGGTTGTGCAAGCTGTAAGGCATCTGCCTTCTTGTGCTAGCCTAGGACGGACCTTGGTTCGATCCCCTGGCATTCCATATGGTCCCCCAAGCCAAGAACAATTTCTGAGTGCATAGCCAGGAGTAAGCCCTGAACATCACCAGGTGTGGCCCCAAAACAAAACAAAACAAAATAAAGCATTTTCTCTCCTCAACTCCCCAAATGAATAGTGTTAAAGGCTTGACAGTTACTCTGATATTTTAGGAACCATCTTTTGTTTGCATTTGTTGTATCTAACATTTTATAGTTATTATTTTATTGTCATCACTCTACTCATTACTATTTTCTTTATTTTTATTGCTTTTAATATAATTTCCTGTTTAAAGTTTTGTATCTTGAGAAATGAGCAAACTAGTTTGACACGTATGTCTGTATATATTGTATAGACATTTATATTTAGTGTAATATGTTTCCCTCATATAGTGAGTCCTCAAAAAGTTTTATATTTAGTTATTTCATTCTTTCTGTATTTTAAAATAAATTCTAATTTAATAAAAATATTCAATTTTTTAATTATTTAGATATTAACATTAAATGTAATGGTATGGTTGAGTTAAATCTAATACATTTTAATTTAATTTACATTTTGATTTCTTTTTTGATCATGAGTTAGTATTATTTAGATTTAAACATTTAAAAGCTTTTAAACTTTAATTTCTAGATTTACATTGTACTTAGAGAATATTTTTATATGACTTAAAAGCTTTTAAATTGAGATAACTGCTTTTGTAGCCCAAAATGAGATTTATCCTGTACTAGGAAAAAATGCAAAGTGATTTTCATCCCACTTTCTCCTTTTCTAAATAGTTTATCCTAATTGATTGCTGCTAGTCTCAAGTAATGTAGACTCACTATTATAAATGAACAAACAACTGAAAAATACCTGTAATCTTGATGTATTCTAATTAATTTTTTTAGTCCCACAGGAATATATTTGAAGAAAAGCAAATGAACAAAAAGAGAAATATAAGGTCAGGTGGAACTAAAAGAAGGAGCTGTTTTCTGCAGGGTAATTAGTATGTGGTGTCCACCAATACAGGGATTCATGAAGTTCATACTGGGCATATACACTCAGGAATGCAAAGTTATTTAAAAATCAGCATTAAAAAATCAAAGTAAAACAGCTGCTCCACATTCATACACTACAACATAAGGTAAAATAGAAATAAATGACTATTCACTTAATAGTTTTCTATTAAGCAACAGGGTTGCTTCTTCATCCAAATATGTCTAAAGGGCATTGAAGTCAAGTCACTGAGACCAAGGCTTGGTCTTACTAGCAGAGCATTCATGTAAATATAAACTCTTTTGTTGTTGTTGTTGTTGTTGTTGGTTTTGGGCCATTCCTGGTGATGTTCAAGGGTTACTCCTCAAAATGCACTCAGAAATCACTCCCGGCCTGGAGGACCATATGGGATGCCAGGGGATTGAACTTGGACCCAGTTCCTAGGCTAGTGTATGCAAGGCAGATGCTTTACAACTTGCACCACCTCTCTGGCCCCAAACTCTTACTTTATTAACTGTTTCCTCTCCTATTGCATTTTTCTGGATGGTTCTCCCTAAGGGATGCTTAAGAGGTCTGAAACAGTTCTTGACCAGTTGGGCTGATTGTTCAATAACAGAAGCCATAAGATAAAATGATAACCTAGAATACCCTGTTGACTTTTCAGAGGCCTCTACTGCCTGCCACACCCTGCTTGTGGTGCCTCTTCTGGAATTTTTATGGCACATTTTATACAGACATAGTGGATTAATTTACCAGCATGGGCAATTTGGATTCAGTTTTCCATTCTTTCCTCTTTGGAAGGCTGACTGAAATGTTTATCCCTCTAATCATGAGATTGATTCTCTTGGCAATTAACCTACCCTTATGTACTTCATTCACATAAAAAGTATATTATTATTTTCAATATCTTAGAAGGATTTTAAGGGTTTGTGATCAAGAAGTAGTAGATGGAGACCATATATATATAGAGAGAGATATGTATTTTGATTTAATAAATAAACTTATTCTTATGATACAAATAATAATACAGCCATTATTAACTACAGACATTTCTAATCAGGAATTTCTTTCAGGATCAGTGTCCTATTATAGGACTGAACTTTGAGATAATTAAAAGATTTTTTTTGTTTCTTCATATTGCCCAATTCTATTTATTTCATATATTAGAGAAAAATTTTCTAAATGTTAATATAGAGGATTTAAGGAAATAAGCAAGAATACATAATTTATACTTCAATTATCATTACAGATTTGGGCACAAAGTTAATTTAGGTAGTTCCATTCAACTCTAGTAATTTTTATTTTTTCCATTTTTGGCTTTCCAATAAGGTATACACAAAATTTTCTCTGTGTATATTTGTCTTAAAATTATGCCTTTGTCTTTCAGAAACAGAACCTTTCTTATTGTATCTTAATTTTTGTTTTCTGGTAAGTGACCCACTCTACCTGATCCACTATATTCATTTTTTTCCTTTTCTCTAAAAAAAAAAGAATCTTGATTTTTATTTGGGCAATAAAATTGGAATAAAGATTCTATTTTGCTAGTCTTCTATAAAGATATGGTCATTTGAATAAATTATGACTTATAAAAGACAAACTATTTATGCATACTGAAAGTTGGCTGCATTTTTATTAGTACCCCTTTTTCTTTCATTTTTTTTGAATTGCCTCAATTTACAATAGTGTCAATGACAGAATTTCATTCCTATGAGGTTCTCAAATTATACCCGGCAGCAGAGTGTCCACTTCTTTCCAACAACATCATGAGATTCCTTGCTACCCATTCTTCTTTGGGTAGACTCGGTTCTATAGTCCATCTCTGTCCTCATTTATTTTCTGCTATCTGGACAACAAATGTGTCAGCATGCATGAGTAGCTAGGTCTTGGCCAAGCTTGATAGTTTATTAAAAGGGGAAGGGTGATAGAGTAATAAAGGCAGAAAGAGCCTTAAGTCTGCAAAAATAGTTCAGGACCTGTGTGCGTGAGAGGGAAACAAAGACAGAAAGAGAGGCATAGAACAAATATAACTGTTAATGAACTCTCTCCCCTTCTTCCAATTTTTTTAATTCTCTGTTCTCTTTCGATTTCTTAATAACTTTACTATTTGTCATCCTGAAACAAATGTATTATGATCAGTTATGTCCACAATGTGATACATTTTTAAATAAATAATTTTAAAAAAGAGTGGCATAGAGAGACAGAGACAATAGAGATATAGAGTATATTTTACCTTGTCTAAAGCTTCCTTTTATTCTTTTATTTATTTATTTATTTATTGGTTTTTAGGTCACACCCGGTAGCGCTCAGGGGTTACTCCTGGCTCCATGCTCAGAAATTGCTCCTGGCAGGCACGGGGGACCATATGGGGCACCGGGATTTGAACAGATGACCTTTTGCATGAAAGGCAAACGCGGGGCCCAGGAGATAGCATGGAGGTAAGGCGTTTGCCTTTCATGCAAAAAGGTCATCGGTTCGAATCCCGATGCCCCATATGGTCCCCCGAGCCTGCCAGGAGCAATTTCTGAGCATGGAGCCAGGAGTAACCCCTGAGCACTGCTGGGTGTGATCCAAAAACAAAAAAAAAAAAAAACAAAAAAAAAAAAAAAGAAAGGCAAACGCCTTACCTCAATGCTATCTCCCGGGCCCCTTCCTTTTATTCTTAACTCTTATTTTTATTGTTTGCCATTGCATGGGGGTAAATTTAATTCTTCTTGTACTCAGTAGACTTTTATTTTCTCAAAAGTTGAATACAGAAATGAAGGGTACATTGAATATGATAACAAATAGATGAGCCTTTCCTAGATTAAACTCATACAATGTAAAGGAACTTAGTCCCAATTATCCCTTTAGAAATTGAAATTAGGGGCCTGGGACATAGCATGGAGGTAAGGCGTTTGCCTTTCATGCAAAAGGTCATCGGTTCGAATCCCGGTGCCCCATATGGTCCCCTGTGCCTGCCAGGAGCAATTTATGAGCATGGAGCCAGGAGTAACCCCTGAGCACTGCCGGTGTGACCCAAAAGCAAATAAAAAAAATACAAAACAAAAAATCCTAATTACACCCCAAGGATCTGTTGTCTCTGATCACATGTGTTTCCTTTACTGTATCTTCTTATATCCCACATATGGGAGAAATCAGTGTGTGTGTATATATATGTATCTACATATATATACACACACATATATGTATATGTGTGTGTGTTCCTCTCCAAGAAGTTAGGCTCTATTTGTTGTTATCTGTTAAAAATTTATCTCAAATTCTCTAAAATTCCTGGACCGAAGGCCAGTTTCCTGTGTGGTAGTGGACCAGTTAACCTAGAGGCAGAAATTACTATTATTTCTAGATCTCAGGTTTGTATTATAAAATTGGAAACAGACAACCAATTAACCACAGTATAGCCTTCAGTACAAATAAAATATTATTTTGAAAATTTGTTTAGCACTTGGAAAGGGCAAATGTAGCTTTACCCCAATCTCTTTGGCTTGCCCTATCCAATAATTCTGATAACATTCAGGTGAATAATGAGAAAACTTGAACCTCTATTAGAATGAATCTGCCCTTTGAGCTCATAGACTATATTCTAAATTCCCCACTGCTCAGTTAAAACAGAAGTTGTGATATTTTATGTCTGAAACAAAATATTCTTGGGCAAATAGAGATAGCAAATATTGAAGGGGAAGGAGGGTTAATTGCGTGAATATGTGGACAGAACACACTGGAGACCTGGAAGATTCTGGAAATACTCTTTCCAATTTGATTTGACCTGTTCCATTGTGGTTGGGTAGATGAATCATAGTTTGCTACAATGAAGGTGTAGTTTTAGAGAGTGGGAAGCCACATACTCTGCTGGGAGATACAATGTGTTGTTTCCAGCACAAACACTGACTGCAGAAACAAAGGTCAGGCCTGTATTCTGCCTGAGATGGGCTTTGTGAATTGTGGTTCTAAGGCTCTCAACCAGGAACTATTGTTTACCAGCCTCCGTGATTGTCTTCATAGAACCCCCCAGTTCCCCAAAGAGCATCTGCATTTTGGCCAAACATTATGAATTTAATATTTAATGTTAAAAGACAAACTGTTTAGAAAGTCTAGGAACCTCTCATGTGCCTTGTGGCAATTAGAAGATCCCTGGGCCCCCTTTAAACAAAGAGCTTTGTTCTTTTAAAGCAATTACCAGAAGTAAAAAGCAATAATGCCAGTAAAACTTTTAAAAGGAATAACTGTAGAAAATATTTCAGTTCAGGTTGTCTCTGGGTAGCTGAGGAGTGATCTGTGTATTCAGAAGAATTTATATGAAGTATCCGGCAATTCTGTGTCCCCACAACCATCTTCCCTTTGAACATCTATGATTGGGGGAGATCCTGGCAGGTAGCTGACAACTACTTGGGAGAGATGGAAAACAATGTGCCAATGATGTAGCCTGGGTTGAGTAATTGTATCTTGAACTTGTCTGTCATTTAGTTTGTTTATTAGGGGAGGACAGAACTGTGTTTCAGAGTCCTGGAGAGAAAAGAGTTAACAAGTTAAGTAGCCACTGAACTGCATAATAATAAATTAACTTGAAATTTGGAGATGCTAAGAAAGAATTTGCAAATACAATGTGTGAAATCTATTGGCGAGTTTTCATTTCTTCTCAATATTTTTGCATGGTACTAATTGGACATCACTGAAAACACTGTCTAAAACTGTGAAATTACTTTCCAAGTGACCAGTGGATATCTTCAACCACTAGCATGTTAGCATTCTCATATATGGGATAGCTTTCCTTTTTCTCTCATTTTCTTCTTTTATTTTGTTTATTTAGGGATGGGGGCATACTCAGCAGTGCTTGGAGTTTACTCCTAGCTCTGCACTCAGAAATCACTCTTGGCAGGCTAAGGGACCATATGGGATGTCAGGGATCAAGACTGAGTTGGATGTGTGCAAGTTCAATGCCCTACCAGCTATGCTATGCCTCCATCCCTTAAAAGTAGATTTGGGACTTGACAGGAAGGAAGAGATGATGAGCAGGCAACCACAAGTCTTAAAGGATCTGATTCTCAGTGGTCTCTGCTTGAAGATGAGAGATAGAAATTTAGCCAGAGACAAAAGAGCTGATATGAGAAAGACATGTCTTATTTAAGAGCTAACAGCATGAGAAGATGACTGACTCATGTGACAAGACCTTGTCTGTATGGTCACAAAATCTAATTTCACTGAAAAAGGCATAATAGAAGAGCATTTTTCATAAGGGTGGGTGGGTTGCAGTCTGTTGGGCATCAACAGAATCAATAATTTCTCAGTGACACACTTCTGATGTGTCTGCAAGTGAAGACTTCTCATTAAGGCTTCTGCCTTCTTATCCTTAAATCAAGATAGAGGACATTTACAACATTCTTAGCCATCCCTAACCACCATGTTTTTTGGTTTCTGCTATTGAATTTTAATCTCACCCCTCGCCCCACCAAAGGGCAGTAAAAGAGTCAATCAAGTCTGCCTTTTTACCTGAATGTTGCTATAAAAGTTATCCCAGAAGACACATTCATGAAGGCAGCACTTTTAAGCACAAGCTTTCCTGTTTTCATTACTGCTAACAAGGAAATTTTCTCAACTAAGTATGTCATATCTATTGGTTTAATACCCCCCCCCAAGAGGTGAGAACCCAATTCAGAGTATCAAGTTGTTAATTGATTGTAGTGGTAAAATAGTGGTGAAATCAAATTGGTTTTAAATATTGCAAAATACTTTTTCTTGTGAATCACCCTTTGTTTATAGGAGAGAAAGGTTACTTTCAGTATTCCTACCTCAGCCTGCTCATGCTATGTATAGTTACTGTCACCAGCTGTGGATTCCTCTAGGATACCTACACCCACAAACATTTGATCTTCATTTTTTAACCTCCTTTTACCTGGATTGCCATTGCTAAGTAAAAGGGTTTGTTGTCTGCCTACAACTTTTTGGCTAATTTGTTTACAAAAGAAAGGCTGCAAAGAAGGCAGAGAAAGTCAATGGAAGACAGCTGATGTCTCTCTCCAGAAACTGTTTTCTTGACTCTCCCTCCTATTGGAGAATGTGCTTCCCACACCTAGTTCCCTCCCTGCAGCCTCTGTTCTACTCAGTGTAGGAGGATTATCTTTCCTCCTCTCTTTAACTTCAAATCATCCTTGAAATGTTCTGCGTTTGAACATCTTTGAAATGTCTACCCCTTTCCCTCACTGTGATGAGTTTTCAATGCTCTTAAGGTTAACTGACTATGTTCATACTCCTGGCCAAAAATCCTTTTTTGATAAGAGCAGATCTATCTCTTTTTTTTTTAATTGACATTGATGTATTTATGTGTATGAGCAGTTTTCAAAGCTCCAAAAGTTATACAAGTCACCTGAGAATTGCTTTCCATTCATCTGAATCCATTATTCATTTGCCTTAGTTAAAAAGTGAGATAGTACTACTCTCGTTCTACATTTTGCTGTTGTTGCATGCAGAGTGATAGAAAGATTCCTGGTGATGTATATTCAGAGAAAAGTCATTATTGAGAATCTAAACCAGCCTGGAAAATCATGAGGGTGTGGAATTCCAGACCCAGAGCTTGACTGGACTCCTGGGAGGAAGAGTCGCCTTCTTAGAACAAGGAAAATCAAAGGAAGATCAAATTCAAAGCTCTAATAGCTCCAAGCTCTTCCCTTGGAAACTACTTTAGCAACAGACTAGGAAAACTGCATAAATACATAACTATATATGCATAGATATAACTATGTATACATAACTTGCTTGAGATATGTACTTTCTTCCTTTAGGGTGCATTTCTCCATCCTGAAAAAAAATGGTCAGCATCCCTCGCAGTGATTTTTACTTTCTTAGCTAATGGTGCATTCACCCTCATCTTCCATTTTTTGGATGTTTGTATTCTCCACCTTGAGAATTCACTGAAAATACACTTGGGATAAATATGGACTTGCTTTTTCCTCTGGAGAAGCTTATGATTTTCTTGTACTTGTCTTTCATTCTCTCCCCTCCTTTTTTTCAGATAAATTTATTTCAGATCACTATTCCTCCTAGATTACTTCCTGGGAGGGAAGGCACTGTATCTGAAAAGCCTCTGTGAGATTTTGGAAGAATTTCCTCCTTCAAAGAGCAATTTATTTTCTCTAGCGTGAGTCCATAGCTCTTGGAATATTTGGGTGGCAAAGATCATGAGGTACCTTGGATGAAACTTGGATTTCCTGTGTGCAAATCAAGTGTCCACTGGTCATATAATAATTATCTTAGAGAATAAAAACCAATCAGATTTCTATTATAGAGGCCTACCTATTTTTTTAATTTTTAAAAATTATTTTATGTTTGGTTTTTGGCCAGGGGTTACTCCTGACTCTGTGCTCAGAAATCACTCCTGGAAGGCTTGGGGAACCATATGGGATGCCAGGGTTCTAACCTAGGTCACCTGGTACAAGGCAAATGCCTTTCCCACTGTGCTATTACTCCAGCTCCCAAGAAGCAAATACTCTATTTTGTCACATAGAGTTACTTTCTTCCTCTCAAGTGGAGAGTCAATCTCCTTTCTCCTTGATCGTCCTTTTATCCTACACCCTACTCAGGCTAGAATTACCCCCTTTCTCTCAGTTTGTTTGATTTGTTTTAGAAATAATACCTCTGTATATTATCCATAAATATATGAAATTAATGTTTTCTTTGACTATCACTGACCAGATTTTTGAACTTAAATGTTTTCATTTATAATGAGCATATGATGTTTTCCCCATTTAGTTAATAAGAGAACTAGAAATAAATTCAGTAGACATGCCATTGCTTGTCAGTACTATATGAATGCTATATGGGAAAATATTATCCTATTATAAATTACCAAAAAATACAAAATTTATAGTCAAATGGTTTACCATTTCAATGAATAAATGAACCATACAGGGACCAAATATTCTGACAACAAATCATGACATACTATTGTTTCAACTTGCAATGTTTTTAAGGGAGTTGGGTCATGTTTCAATCTGAGAAAGCACTGGATGTTCTTTATTAAATATCCTTCAGTTTTTAAAGAATATTTCCAAAGAAATTAAATTCTGATTTAAAAGTATGTTCCTTTCAAAAAATATATTTCAAAAGTATATTTTAAATGTAAAAACAAAACATATGTAGGTTTTGAGAGGTAGTACAGGGTTGAGGTACTTGCTCTGCCAGAGACTGATCCAGGTTTGATCCCTTGGGACAGAACATGGTCGAATGAGTATATGCAAGAGTGATCTATGAGCATAGAGCAAGAAATAAACTTCAAGTACCACTGGGTATGACCCACATTTAATCTACATCTCCATCCCAATTCTCATGCATATTATTAAATAAGTAGGATTGAATAGGTTTTTGCTGTTGTTTTTGTTGTTGCTGTTTTAGATTTTAGGGTCCCACTGTGGGATTAGGATATCTATTGGCTGTGAAACTCAGGAAACTTATCCTAGGAGGTTTGGGGGGACCTATGGAATGTGAGTACTCAATCCTGAGCCAACTACATGCAAGCTAAGTGTCCTACCCACTGTATTATCACTCTGTCTCATGAATAGTTTTTAAAAGTATTTAAAGAAAGGGCTCCCCAAATTGAAAAAAAGCCCTTTATTCTAACATAGAAATTGCATATTTCTGTATTTCTGCACATATCTTGTTTATTCAATTTTATAATTAAATGTCCTTATAAATGACAAAATAGCCCATATTGGTAATGTCCCAAAGAAGAGGAACAGTTCATGAGACCTTGATACTTCTTTCTAAACTTCCCTACGCAAGTTAATATCAGGTGTATGTTTTCTGGCACTTTGTTCATGCTTTACAAATTATTTAAAATTGCCTTACTGGGGCCAGAAAGATAGCATGAAGGTAAAGAGTTTGCATTGCATGCAGAAGGTTGGTGGTTCGAATCCCGACATCCCATATGGTCCCTTGAGCCTGCCAGGAGCAAATTCTGAGCATAGAGCCAGGAGTAGTCCCTGAGCGTGGCCGGGTGTGACCCAAAAACCAAAACCTAAAATAAATAAATAAATAAATAAATGAATAAAATTGCCTTACCCCTCATTTTGCAGCCACCTGGTAGAGCTCAATCTAGTATGTGTCAATAATGCTCAGGATCCACCAGGATCAAATCCTATAGTGTTTGGGATTACCAAGTCTATATCTGGAAATACTTTGGAGACCTTGTAGTAGTGGGGATCAAACTCAGGCTCTTTTTAATGCTTTGTTTATGCTCCACTACTTGAACTATATCCCTAGTCCTGGTTTATTTATGCATGTGGATATATGTACACAGCATATTTAATTATGTGTTTTGATCACTTTTGCTTCTGGGGGACAGATTGTTGAGAAGGGAATAGTGATAATATATTTATTTGAGACTTTTTTTTTTTTTTGGTTTTTGGGTCACACCCGGCAGCGCTCAGGGGTTACTCCTGGCTCCATGCTCAGAAATTGCTCCTGGCAGGCACGGGGGGGGGGGACCATATGGGGCACCGAGATTCGAAGCGATGACCTTTTGCATGAAAGGCAAACGCCTTACCTCCATGCTATCTCCCGGGCCCCTTATCTGAGACTTTTATATATTGTACACACACATATGTGTATATATGCTACGAATCATGGTCCATCCAATAAAGTCCAAACTATGATATCCTGATAAGTAATTGTGCCAGCCACACAGGTTTCAACATTTTTGATATATAATTATTTTATTTAAAGACCATGTATTGGGCCCGGAGAGATAGCACAGCGGCATTTGCCTTGCAAGCAGCCGATCCAGAACCAAAGGTGGTTGGTTAGAATCCCGGTGTCCCATATGGTCCCCTGTGCCTGCCAGGAGCTTTTTCTGAGCAGATAGCCAGGAGTAACCCCTGAGCACCGCTGGGAGTGGCCCAAAAAACAAAAAAAAATTAAAGACCATGTATTATATAGATTATTATAATACGTTTATTTCCATGTAAGTGGGAGTAAATTATTCAAGGAAAACTAAAAAAAAAATAAAAATTGAAGAAAAATGACAACAGCAATGTGAAAATTATTGCATCTCATAATATGGTCATTGTCTGAAGGCTTATTAAGTTCCTATTACTATTTGATCTTTCAGTTACTTATTTTGTTTTTTGACAATAAGTATTGTAATATTGGCATCTAATTAATGTTTCTACGGGAACGACAGTATTAAAAGATTTGGAATTGTCATGTGGTACAGGAATCCCAAGTACTGTGGCTTTCTTGGGTGTGTTTTCAGCTATCAAGTACAAGAAAGCTCATTGTACCACTCACTTCAAAGTATGGAGTGACCCCTGAGCACTGCCAGGTGTGACCCAAAAACCAAAAAAAAAAAAAATTACGGAGTGATAGTACAGCAGTAGGGCATTTGCCTTGCTTGCTGTCAACCTAGGACAGACCTGGGTTTGATCCCCAGAATACCATTTGCTCCCCAGAGCCTGCCAGGAACAATTTCTGTGTGTAGAACCAGGAGTAACCTCTGAGAGTCACCTGGTGTGGTCCCAAAACAAAAACAAAATGAAACAAAATGTCCTGGTGATGTCAGGCCAAATACCAGCATCAATGGAGTTTTAGTGAGATTGGTTTCTCTGCAGAGAATTATAGATGAGTGGTTAAGCAGGGCACACAAAATTGCAATGGTGATGGTGGTGCAGCTGGCATGAAATTTGCAGGGTAGAGACTTGACCCATCTCTCCTGAAACTGCCAGTTTTCAGTTCTATGGCTGGTATTCCTAAATTTTCATGACTTACTCTACATCTTTTTTGACAATAGATTAAATCTATAGAACTGGCTGGATGCAGACATGGAGACAGCACTTGGTGGTGAAGGTATGCCCTCTGGAAGTAAAAGAAGATTGGGGGTTTTTAACATTGAAAATTAATAATGCCATACATTTACCTATGTATATATAGGTATATATACCTATTTACCTTTTTCTTATTTTATTTTTACCTTGTGCTTCCATTTTTTACATATCTTTATATTGCTTTATATGCTTAAATATTCAATGAAGGTTAATGAGTTGTCAACTATTAGTAGTAACCAATAAAGAGGGCAAGAACACTGGGAAGAACACTCATTTGCTGTTTTTTCTTCTATATTTCTATACATAAGATGGTAGATTTATTTACTAAGTTTGAGAGGAAAAGTGCCTTCCAATGTTATTTCAATATAGCACCTATTCTGTCATCTTTCAGCAGAAGATTTTGGACTCTCTGAGAGTATGCTTTATTAAAATAGGAACGTCAGCTTTCCAGTTAGTAAGCAATATGCTTATTACAAAACAAAAGATTAATGGATCTTGATTTTTCCATATTTACTGTAGCTGGAGAGCTGTTTCTTGGAAATCTTCAGTGGTGTGTTTACTAGTTGAGCCTGTGAAAGAACCCTTAAAAGTAAAGATAATGGTAAGTGAACACAATGTTGAGATAATAGAATAACTTGTGTTTTCTATTGTAAGATTAGTTTTAAGAAACTGTATAAGAAAATACTATATAAAAGGCCACTTGTTTGCTTGTTTTTGTTTGCCTCTTAGTACTCCCATGTTACCTTGAGTGCATCATTCCTGAAGGGCAACTAAAACCTAACCAAATATGAGCTAACTGGCCAGATGGTAAAAGACGATATTGGATAGGAATGTTGTCTTTGCCTTTGGTTTCTGAGGTCTGTCTACCAAAAGCAATATGGTGAGAATAAAATTACAGTTTGACTTTTCCAGGAAGCATTGAGTATCCATATATATAATAGAGTCTGTGATTCAAGATACTTTATTTTTTCAAGACATATCTTGTTTATTTTTTGATAACTACCTCAAGACCTCAGAAATATACTTTGAGGGACTTACAGGTTTTCTAGGTTATGGAAAAAAAGAACAGATTTAAATTGCCCTAAACATCATTCTTCCTGTTGAACTCTGACCTGCCTTGGTCAGAGACTTGCAAACTAGAAAGAACAAAAATCAAATTCTTGCTATACATGATAAAGGTCGCAATATGGCAACAGTCTATAAGGAGGTAAGATCTACCTCATGGCAATTATAATATCCAAGGGTAAGAATCTAAGAGACAAAATAGTTCTGCTACAATATTATGAAATTTCAAGGGTTTAACTTCATATCTTTGTACTTGTGAAATTGTTTTCTCTATCACCACTAAAATTTCAGTCACACCATCACCAAAGAGAACTCACTGTCCATTTTTCTCAGTCCTCTTCTTCCGTTTTTCTTCTGGAAACCACCATAGTTTAGAAATCATATATATTGTTTCTTGTCAGTTCATTCGCATTATATTTGTAGTATAAAACTATCCAGTATCTTTCATTTCATTATTCATTTTATTTACCGCAATTGCCTCAAGATTTTTTATTTTGTCCCCAAAGTTATTATTTCACATTTTTAATAACATGGTTGTATTTCACAGAACAATTTCACTACTTCAACACACTTTAATTCAACACAGTTTCCTTATCCAGTTATGGAGATTTAAATTGATGGCTATTGTGAATAATATTATTTTGGCTATTGTAAATAGTACTGCTATGCATATGAATTATATGTATCCTTCCTGATTTTTGTTAGTTCCTTCAGAATGGTATTTCTAGATCATATGACATTTCCTTTTTTTAAAGGACTCTACACAGTTTTCCTTGTAGTGGTACTTATTTACTTTCTAATAAACAATAATAAATAAGGGTGAAATTCTTATAAGCTGATATCGGTGAAATATAATAATTGGGAAGGTGCTAGATGATAGTAGTACTGGGTACTATTGGAAAATCAAAGAAAAATCCATAAAAATAAGAAAGTATTGAGGAATTTATTTTCAAGTAAGGCCAGAAAGACTTTGGAGTGATTAACAATTTACTAGATTAATCCCATGAAGTGTTTGTTAAAAGAGAAATTCTTAAATTCTGTGGTAGATCTAGTAAATCATGAACTCTAGTAAAGTTTCCAGGATAACTTAATTTTTAACAAGCTGTTCGGTGATGTTAAAAATAACTTAAGTGTTTTACATGCATTTATCATTTATAATAAAACACAAACAATGAACTTCTATACTAATATTTTTATGGCCCATGTTATAGCCATGAAAGCTGATAATGATGGCTATTGAAGATGTTGCTAGTCACATAAGAAATGGTAAAGAAGGCATCTGGTGCATGTAATCTGACATTCAATTCAGGCTCTTAAGCACTATTTGGAATTAAATAGCCTTAAATTTCTGAGAACAATTAAACAAATGAATTCAAGATGTCAATTTCCTATTCTGTAAGATGGATCTAAAAAATCCTAAACTGTGCCATCTAAAATATTAGATTATGTGTGACAGTGCAATAGTTCAGTGGATGGGGTGTTTGCCTGGCAAGTTACCACTGACCTGAGTTCAATCTATTATCCCCTGAGCCTGCAAGAGTAAATCCTGAGTACAGAGCCAGAAGTAACTCCTGACTGTCATTGGGTGTAGCCCAATATCAAAATAAAATAAAATGGTAAAAGATAAAATTATGCTTAAAAGAGAGAAGCCCAACTACCTAACATTTCTTTATTATTACTATTATTATTATTATTGTTGTTGTTGTTGTTAATATTATTATCTTTATTTAAGCACCATGATCACAAACATGTTTGTAGTTGGGTTCAGACATAAAAAGAACACCCCTTTCCCACCAGTGCACTCCACCTCCTCACCCACTCCCTGCCTGTATTCAAGACAGGTATTTTACTTCTCTCACTCATCATTGTTATGATAGTTGTTAGTGTAGGTATTTCTCTAACTGAACTCACCACTCTTTGTAGTGAGTTTCATAGCATGAAGCTCTTATCCAGCTCTTATCTCTATTGTCTCTGGGCATTACTACAATAATGTCATTTATGTTTCTTAAAACCGATAAATGAGTGAGACTATTCTGGGTCTATATCTTTCTCTGACTTATTTCACTCAGCATAATAGTTTACATGCCTATACATGTTTAAGAAAATTTCATGATTTTACCTCTTCTGATGGCTCCATAATATGCCACTGTGTATATGTACAACAGTTTATTTAGCCATTCATCTGTTGAAGGGCATCTTGGTTGTTTCCAGAGCCTGGCTATTGTAAATAGCACTGCAATGAATATAGGTGTGAGGAAGGGATTTTTGTATTGCATTTTTTGTGTTCCAGGGTATATACCTAGAAGTGGTAGAGCTGGATCATATGGGAGCTCAATTTCCAGTTTTATTCATTAATTTATTTGGTTGGTTGGTTGGTTTTTTGTTTGTTTGTTTGTTTTGTTTTGTTTTTTGGGGGGGTCACACGTGGCTGCACTCAAAGATTACTTCTGGCTCTACACTCAGAAATCACTCCTGGCAGGCTCGGAGGATCATATGGGATGCTGGGACTTGAACCACTATCCTTCTGTGCCTAAGGTAAATGTTTGCCCTACTGCTGTGTTATCTTTCTGGTCCCCAATTTCTAGGTTTTTTTGAGGAATCTCCATATTGTTTTCAAAAGGAGCTGGACTAGATGGCATTCCCACCACAGTGAATATGAGTTCCTCTCTCTCAACTTCCCTGGAAGCACAGATTGTTCTTGTTCTTTGTGAACAAGTCTCTGTGGCATGAGATGGTAGCTCATTGTTGTTTTGATATGTATTTCCCTGATGATTAGTGATGTGGAGCATTTTTTTTCGTGTGTCTTTTGGACATATGTATTTTTTCTTTGAGGAATTGTCTATTTCTTCTCCCATTTTTTGATGGGGTTAGATTATTTTTATTGTAAAGCTCTGTAAGTACCTTGTATATCTTGGATATTAGACCCTTATTTGATGGGTATTAAGTGAATAGTTTCTTCCCTTTGTGTGTGGCCTTTGTATCCTAGTCACTATTTCCTTTGAGGTTCAGAAACTTCTCAGCTTAATAGATTCCCATCTGTTTATCTCTGTTGCCACTTGTTTGGAGAGTGCTCTTTCCTCCTTGAAGATGTCTTTAGTCTAAATGTCATGAAGTGTTTTACCTACGTGTTATTCTATATACCTTATCATTTGGGTTCTGATATCAAGGGCTTTAATCCATTTGGATTTCACCTATGTGCATAGTGTTAGATAGAGTTCTGAGTTCACTTCTTTTGCATGTGACCACCAGTTTTATCAACACTACTTGTTGAAGAGGCTTTCCTTGCTCAATTTTGCGTTTCTTGTTCCTTTATCAAAGATTAATTTATTGTATGCATAGCGAATACTGAAGTTTATTCCATTGATCTGAGGGTCTGTCTTTATTTCAATGCCATGCTGTTTTAATAACTATAGCTTTATAATACAATTTAAAGTTGGAGAAAGTGATGCCCCCCATGTTCCTTTTCCTAAGGGATGCTTTAGCTATTCCTGGGTGTTTATTGTTCCAAATGAATTTTAGGAGTATTTTATCTACTTTTTTCAAGAATATCATGTGTATTCTTATGGGATTGCATTAAATCTTTACAATGATTTGAGGACTATTTTCATTTTAATGATGTTAATCCTTCCAATCCATGAGTTGGGTATGTGTTTCCTTTTCCTTGTAACCTCTTTTAGTTCTTCAAGCAGGGTTTTGTAGTTTTCTTTGTATAGTCCTTAACATTTTAGTTGACTACAAGGTATTTGAATTTGTGTGACACTAATATGAATGGGATTGCTTTGTTGTTGTTGTTGTTGTTTGTTTGTTTGGGGGCCACACCCATTGATGCTCAGGGGTTACTCCCGGCTATGCACTCATTGGTATATAAGAAGAGATTCATTTTGATGTTAGTTTTGTAACCTGCCACTTACATAGATATAGTTTTCTCCATCCCTATTTTGGATTTGTTTAGTAGGAAATTTTAGTAGGTAAGTCATTCTTGGGTTCTAAGTTCACATGAGAATCAGGTTATAGGGATTGTTTAGCTTTTTATTTTTTTCTCCATATACACAAGTAGTATCGTGGCATTTTTTTTGCATAGTCACACTAAAAAGGAGAAATCTGACACATAGAAAAAAGTTCTTATGTAATATAGATAGAAGCTAACAAATTTTATTTTGCATTGGGGCCTTTCACAATTGAACATTTTTTATAGTCACTTGACTTAGGCTTTAGCTGATTGGACATTGGCTATTGACCCTGAACCTTGGAATCTATCTTTGGAATGGCAGTTTTCTTCATCACCACCAGGAATCAGACTTCTACAAGCACCAATTTGCTCCAGATTGGGTTCATATAACATCTGATGACTTGGAAATAGCAACGACTTGCTTTTAGGGCACTTTTCCCAGTCTTGCCAACTAATGGTGAGATGAAACCAGAAGATACTCAATGATACCCTGATTTCAACAAAGGATCTGTGCAAAAACCAAGATCTCCAATTACAGAAACCTGACTTCGATAACTGTGATTGAAGAGAACTTTTTCTGGGACTATGAAGAAAGATGTTGGGGGTTAGACAATTGTTTGGGCTTATGAAAGGATAAATCATGATTAGGGAAATCCTGTTTTTAGGCCAAAACTTTTTCCTTTCTATTTTCCCTAACTTTTTCTGGGCCTATGCAAAAAAAAACTTGCCATTTTTTAACTCTTTTAAATAGAGACTCCCACCTTTTTCACAGAACCTTGGGACATGGGTTACTTTGTTTTACCTCATATTTTGGCATTTTTCTATAAAATTAGGAAGAAACAAAAGAAAGTATAGGGGCCATGCCAGGGGCCAACTGGTCTCAGGTGCATTGGTGGAAATAAAAAATGACAGAACTAAATATCCAAGCCAAAATCAACAACAATAGCATCAAGAAACCCAAACTATAAAATCAAAACTTAAAACGGCACTATTATACTGGCAGATCAGGGGACAAATTATGGTAGTATAGGATACAGTCTGGAAACATTGGTGGAGGGATGTGGTGAGTATGGATCTGATTCACTGTTTATCTGAAATCCAACTATGAAGGACTTTGTAAATCACAATGGTTTCAATAAAATAAAATATATAAGAAGAGGAAACTATATTTAATGGCCCTGTGGTGAGTGGAGGGAAGAATGATGTATTTGAAGACCTGAAAGCATGTGGTGTGTAATTGGTGCTAAGATATATGAAGGATGTGATTGCTATGTGGATACCAGGTTGGAGTGTCCCCTGGGAAGATAAAATTACACTTTAGGGATTGACCATGAACTTTCTGCAGACTGAGGTAAACTAAAAAGGGGTTGTAAGCAGAGAATGATGACCTCAGACTTGCATTTGGTAAGCCACTTTCTGTACATGATGTAGAGAACAAAAAGAGAGGGTAAGTTAGAAATGTGGGGGCAAATTAGGAGCTAGTGACCTAAGAATGTTGTGATATGGTTTTGAGGATAAAGTTCCATCTGAGAATGCAGATTTAGAAAAAACAGGAAAGAAAATATTTCTTAACTTGGAGATGGGTCATTTAGATGGGGTGAGAGAGATAAAGGACTATAACTCAATTCTATCATTTGTTCTTCTCCAAATAGTTAGATGGTGGTTTATTCACTCCTTTTAAATCACTAAAAGAGAATAAAGTTTTTTCCTTGGCAGGGAGTGGTAAATAATCTAAATTTAGAAGTATTGGAGTATAAGTTTCTGATATTCTAATGGAACATTTGAAGTCTGTCAACTGGATATATCAGGATCTCACAAACATGATGGAAATAGGTTTTAAGGATTTGAGACTCTTTGTGTGGTCATGAATACTGAGAATGTGTGAAGTAAGTGAACTATAAGTAAACTTTTAGAAATTGTAACATAAAATGACAAGGTGAAGGGGATGAGCCAATAAAGAAGACTAGGAGGGAAATAAATATAGGAGGCAAACCAAGAGAATATAGTTTTCCTGGAAACCAAAATAAGGTGGTGTTTCAAGTAGGAGAGAATAATACTCAGTATTGCCAAATGCTACAGATGGTAAAAAATGTGGAGGCCTGATCAGATTCCACTGAGGTTAGCAACATGGAGATTATTAGTAACCGCAGGAAGATTAACTTCAGAAATTAAAGTGAAATTCAAATACAGGGGAACATTTTACCAATATAAAATATAACAATATTTTATATCACTAACTATAAGTTTAAGATGCAAAGAAATTATAATTTCTACCTAGATCATTTTATGAGGAAATATAATATGGAATTTTCTGATAATATTTTTAAATATAAACAATGGTATAGGGAAGAAATGGACAATGGTTGGAGAAAAATATATATAATCTACAAACTGAACAGTAATCATTGCTTGTCATTTAGTTAACTGTAACCAAATCACCTTCAGCTGGTCCACTTACCTGTCTGAGTTGCAGATTTTTCAGGATAAAAAATAATTCTTAAAATCCTGTATGTGGCGGTGCTGAGGATTCAATTTCTTTTGGTCAGAAGTACACAATTAAGAGCTCTGTTTTATTCTACAATGTTCCATATTATTTTGGTATATTTTATACAACTTATTTAAGTTTCACTTTTTTTCATTTGAACATGAACCCTCTCAAGTTTTTTTACCCATTAAGAAGGATCAAATGCAGTCTTAAAAGCACAATAATGACTATCTCATTTTTTGCTCAATGAAATGACTTAGACATTTATCATAATATCTTTGTCACTAGATTATAAAACTTTAAAACACTTAAAAAGTCATATTTTATATCCTCTCTTACTTTATTTTTTAATATAATTTTTATTTTAATTATAGTGGCTTACATATTGTTCACAGTAATATTCCAGTTACATATTTACATTGAATCAGGGGAATTCCCACCACTGAATTGTCGTCCTCCCATATACGCTCCCATTCCACCTCCCATATTCTCCACTCTCCCCCCAGGGGCTGCTAGAATGCATGGTTCCCTCTGTGTCTAGTTTTTTACTTAGTTGTCTTATAACTGTTTGGTCTTGGTGCCTCCATTACTGCCCCCTCTAATTGGGAGGCGGGACTAGAAAGTTCAAGTTATGTGGTTTTGTTTGAGGAAGAGAAAAGTAATATAATGGGGTAAAAATAAACTACACCGACTATGAGCAGAGTCATTCTAGAGGCTCTTATCCTTGGTTTGAGAGACGAAGGGGGAAAAAAGAGAAGGTGAAACACCACAACAGTTCAAAAAGAGGAATCAAATAAGGTATCCAGTGAGCACTGCAGCTATAAAAATATGCACCACATAATTGCCATGGTCATGAGATAGAAAATATGACAAGGCGCAAAAAGGAAGAAGAAAAAAGAAGAAAGAAAAAGTAAATATATAAATAAAAAAATGGACAACTACTACAATATCCACCCCAAAACAAAGAAATTGACAAAAACAAGATTAAAAAAAGGATTATTTAGTGCTTTTTGTCTCTTCCCCCAACCCCTGCATAGGCACAGTAAAAATTGGGGTCATCAGAAACGGGAATCCCCTTGGCCTAAGAGATACAGGGTTTCTCCACCCTTGAATATATTGTCATGGGATTATAGACTCCTTTCAAGTTCATTTATTCTCCCCTTGGTGCTTTTATGGCTTATGGAAGACTTCTGCTCCGATCTGGATGATAAAAACAGACCTCTAAACCTAGAGGTCTGAGTCTGTGCACAGGTCAAGGAGTAGAACTTATGATGAAGTCTTTCTTTGTGATTTTAGAAGTTCTGTTTCCTCAGTGTCATTTTAATTTGTCTTCTGTGGTTGGTGGGCTTGGTCCTTGCGCTGAACTTCAGATGGAGCCTGGGATATTGTCTTTCATTATGTTTCCAGAAGACCCATTCAGTTGCAATTGCCTCAGTCAGGTCTCTGGAATTAGAGGTCATGATTGTTGTGTAGGACATAGAACAAACCCTAGACTAGGACTTTTTTGTTGGTCCCAGAATACATACTGCCCGATCATGGTTTTATCCATCAGTCATCTGTAGATCACGTTCTTGGCTTTTGCACAGCACACAGTGTGATAAGTCTTCTGATTTTATTTTATCATTAGTTGGTAAGGTAGGATAACCTGTTCTTATGTCCATTTGTTCCCAATTTCCTCGTTGTCAGGATATTAGATTAGAACTGGCACATTTTGGAGTTCCAGTAGTATTCAGGATGTCCTAGATGGGATTTGGTTCCTGTAGCTGTTGTGAAGAACTGTGTTGTTTCTATATCTGGGGTTCAGAGTTCAAGTCTGGACAGTCGGTGTCTAATCTCCTGGAGTCTAAGATGGATCCACATAATATATTTTCAAGGTGGGAGATTCTCCTGTATTGTAAATAAGTATGAGTTCTTATCCCTAGTAGATAAGAGCTTGTTTATATACGTGAGATTTCCCCCTTTTTTTTAGTGTGTCTTTGCAGGAAGAAATGGTGCTTCATTATATTGCCAGTACATTTGGGGATGAAAAGAGAACAGAGAAACAAGTCACACACCCAAAAAACATAAAAATAGAAATAAAAAATATATTTGCTCACATATGTATAGTGAAGAATGATTTTAAGTATTGAAATAAAAAATGAAGAGGTAGTGTTATACAGGTCTTATACTTATGATGGAGTATAGGTTTCCCCATTGCCTTTTGAGATTTTCTACTGGGGTGTGGGTTCCCAGGTGGCTTTTCATCGCACACCCTGCCCCTCTTGAGATTGGTAAAGGGGGGTCTTGTGTAAAGTTCTTGCATTGGGAGTCATTTTAGGGCTAAATCCGGTATCCAGCAACAGTCCACTTTAGGAAAAGTTGCTAGGGAGGGCCACACAGTATGAGTCAGCAGGGGTGTTGGTTGTCTTTTCCTGCCGGGAACAAGGTGTGGGTTTGAGTGGATGTCCCTTCGCTTGGTTGCTGGGCACTGGTTCGTTGGGGTAGGACGTCAGTCTTGATGCCTATTAGATTAAGAACTGAGGGTGAAGAGTTTTAATAAATTGGAAAATCTGAATGGGATTGAGGGGTGAAGGGGTAGTCGGATTCCTAGAAGGGGGATAGGGGAAAGTATTTGGAAGGGGCAGAAAGGAAGAAAGGGGAAAATAAGGTTAAATAGAAGGGAAAAAAGGAAGAAGTAGTGAGAAGAGAGGTGAGAAGAACGGGGTCATGTTATTTTGCTTGAATGTGTTCTATGAGTAGGCCCCTTAGTATAAGTCTGCAGGTCACAGTTGCTGCTTCGGTGGTCTGGTTGGTCACATGCTTCAGGTCCTAAAAGAAGGTATAACCTAGAGATAAAGAATAAGTTAGAGAGTTTTATCGAGACAATTTTGTATTTTAACTGTCACAATATGTACAAGCAAACTATAACTGAGATTATCCAGTGGGTGAAATCATGTTTCAGTATTGAGGCCTTCTCTGTGTCATTGTGACCTCTGTCTCATACACTAATGCCCATATCTTTAGAAAAAGCATGTTTGGGAATAGATGATCCTCTGACTTTATAAAATCTCTAAGGAACATTAGGTAATGTTCATTGATAGAAGCAAAATCCAATTATCTCTGTACTAGTATTCTTTATATCTTATAAGAAATTCCACTAGGGAGATCAATGTATATTTTAAAGATGTCTGGAACAAAGCATCTATGGTATTCAACTGTATTCAAAGTCATTAAATATTTGTTTATGATTTTGGTGAATCTATCAAGACCATTTAGCTTTACATTGTATTTTGGAGTCCACTTACAGGCAAGTATTAGTTGTTGCATATGTAAACATTTCTAATCTTATCACAATTTGGAATGTATACACATTTCTGGACCTACCCTGATCCCACCCTGATCAGTGATTGGACCCTACTCTAGGGTGTGACCTGGCATTCTGCCCCTACCCTAGGGTGGTACCTGATTCTAGTGTATAAAACAGAGGTCTTTGTAAGGTTTGGGGCTTTTTGGGTTGGAACGGATGCTGGGTCATTGGACTCAGTTATTTCCACCGAATAAAGCTGATATTTCCACAAGTCTGACTCTCCGTGAGCTGTTCACTCGCCGATTCACCTCAGAACCGCTGGTTACTGGGTGGTAGACGCGTTCTCCAAGCTGGAGGGGAGAGACCTCATCCTCCCTACCTCCGTTAGCGAACCTCTCTTGGGGACGGATTTCTTCATATTAGTGAAATGAAATTGAGTAGTGAAAACACTAAATGATGAAAAAAGAATTCAAACATTATGTTATATTAAAGAAGTAATTTGGTTACTCTGTGATCCATAGTGCTAAGGAAATTTTTAAAAATATGCTGACTAAAGGCAACTGTGGGTATGAGGGAAGAATCATTAAACTTAGTTTGATTGTGAGTATATAAGGAAGCTTACTTGATTGGGAATTTTCTTCAAATCTGTACTGAAATCTTAGAGTACTAAGACTACTAGAGGATCTGTTAAAAGCTGATCTACTGAAATATATTTTTTGTATCCTGAGAGGAAAACTATATAATTAGATGAACTCTTGCTGCCTTTCTTTCTCCATGTCCTGAGTAAACTTACCATCGAACAAAGCTGAAGGTCCTCTCTAAATACAAAGGCATTATGGCCAAGTGCCCTTCCTCAAAGGACAGGCTATTGTTCATTAATCAACAGCGCCATGCATAAGAAACTGTGTAATGTAGGAGGTGTTTCAGCACAATAATGTGACTATTGTTACTGTGTGGTTGCCAGCTTATACTGTCTCATCACTTTCCTTGTGGAACAGAGACAGGATAATGATGAGGACTGGCAGAAGAGATAGAGATTAAAGGACTGGCAGAGAAATCAAGTCATGAGAAAGATGGAGTCAGTTGAGGTTCACTTATGAAAGATATTCTGACAAATTTACTATTGTGTTACATTCAGACATTCAGAAGAAACACGCTCTATTTACCAATGAGACATGGTTTTGTAAGTTTTCAGATATTTTTAAGACTTCTTTATTTATTATCACAAACTTTGAACACCAACAGCAGTGCTTCTGAAATTTCCAATTAAAGGTCCATCCAGACTTAACAACAGTAAGGAGCTCTGTGAGTTTTTGAGCTTCATAGAGAGCTTACAGGAAGTTAGGCCAAGTATCTTCAATTTTTCTTATTGTTTCAATGTATCTGATTTTTATATTTCAATATGCATTGCTTTAATTTTAATATGGGAAGACTATCATCCAGGAAGTGATCCACTGAAAAAAATATGCTGTTTTTGTATACCACATTTGGAGAATTGATTTAAACAATTCTGGCACATCTCTGTTCTTTACAAACAAAATATCTGGAGAACAAAATGACCTCACTTTTTCCCAGAAAGTGGAGATGGTCAGGTATAGTCTTTTGCAAAATTTCAAAGGATTTTATAAGCCAAGTTATACTCTGCTGCTGCAGTTGGCTCTGTGATCCTAGTTATAATCATTATTTCTTCTCCTTACCGTCTATTCAAGATTTTCTCATGAGTAAGCAGCACTTAGCTCATCTGTTGTTTGTGATGGATAAGGAAACACAGTCATTTCATATCAAGGGCTTCGAACTCCTAAGTTACCTTGTACTTAAACGTGTATGACTTCAGACATTATCTCTTAGCCCTGTCCCAGAAGCACACAAAAGCTAAAAATATCTCCTGATAGAAGAAAAGAAAAATATCGTGAGAGATGCATATACTAAATTAGACACTATTATTCCATGTACAGTCATTCATACTCTTGATTGTTCTCTTTCATAAATGTTTTTAAGTAGAAATATAGATTCATGCATAACAATTATTTTGGCCACTCTATAATATTAAGTGGTATATTACAATTTTTACAATATTACAAATATTACAATATTACAATTTCAGTGCTCAATGACAAGGTATTTATTTCAATAATATTTTGGTTCATGGCTTTTGGCTATTCATTAGTTTCATTTGCATGATATTTTCAGTTGAGCATTTGAAAAAGTAATGGAAATAATTGCATAAAATCACTAAATGTTTAAAAAATCCACTAACCTTTGTGTTAGCTTATATACTTGTGAAATAAAATGAAAAATTACAAAACTGTGTACCTCAATAATAACCTACATTTATTTTATGCATTAAAGTGATTTCAAAGATTTAAAATGACATGTTTTAAATGTTGTAATAGCATACTCAGTGTTCTATATGCATGTATATATAAATATACTGCGCTAAGAATTTTATTTGCATGACATCTTATAATGTATTTTTATTGACAATTTATATATGAGAAAACACAACAAAGCAAAAACAAAGAAAGCACACTCATAACAGAGACTGTTTGACCATAAAACATATACTCACAATGCTATACACACACCTGTTTCCATAGCCCAGACACAGAGATGAAACAGTAACATCCATGCAAGAGGCTCACTATTTTCATTAAGCAAAATCGAGGTCCATCTGAACCCATTGATATGCTAGACATTAAAATCCCTTCAAAAGTGTTATATGCAAAAGCTAAGAACTTGAATGGTATTTTGGCATATAACCCATAGCGTTGCAGCCCTTCAATTACAATTTTTGGGGGATCACACCCGGTGGCAGTCAGGAGTTACTCCTTGCTCTACACTCAGAAATCACACCTGGCAGGCACGGGGGACCATATGGCATTTCAGGATTCGAACCACGATCTGTCCTGGATCGGCTGTGTACAAGGCAAACACCCTATTGCTGTGCTATCTCTCCGGCCCACATATTTAAGCTGAGGCAATACTGGTTTCATAATATTGTTTTATTGTGTTAGGTATACAAATCAGCACCTGTATATCCTTTATTCTGTTCAACACTTAGAAATCTAGCTTGTGGGGCTGGAGCTATGGCATAGCAGTAGGGTGTTTTCCTTGCATGCAACCAACCCAGGACAGACGGTTCTATCTCTGGCATCCCATATGGTCCTCAAAGTCTAACAGGAGTTATTTCTGAGTGCAGAGTTAGGAGTAATCCTTGAGTGCAGCCAGTGTGCACTAGCTTATATCCACCATCAAACAATTAACCCCTTATTTGTTTGCCACATCTCCTTTCTTTATGGTATCCACAATATTGTTCTCTTAGTATAGGTAATTCTGCTATATTTCATTTGTTTATTAATTTTGGTTCTTCTACAGATAAATGAAATAATTTGCTATTTGACTATCTCCATCTAATTTTTTTCATTAAATAAAATCCCTGCTATATCTATCCATGTTGTTGCATATGGCAGGATTTCATGTTTTATTTTAGTTTTTTAGGCCATCCCTGGCAATGATTGGTGCTTATTTTGGGGTCTGCACTTAAGGATAACTCCTAGTAGGTCTCAGTGAGACTACATGGATGTTTTGCATCAAATCTGGCTTGATTATGTGCACGGTATTAATCCCATTGTATAAGAAACCCATTGTATAATCTCTCAAGCCTTCCATCTTTTATTTTCACTATATTGTGTGTATATGCCCCAGCATCGTTTTCCAATTATATCTTTTTTGCTTTGTTTTGGTTTTGCACCACATCTGGTGATATTATGGGATTAACCTAGGTCTTGCATGCAGGTATTACTACTAACAGTACTAGTAGAACCTTATGGAATGTCAGAAAAGATACATGCCAGAAAAACATCCAGCCCTCTATAGTACTCGCTCTCTCTGGTCCTCCAATCATATCTGGTGGACACTTGAATGGTTTGTAACTCTTGATTATTTTTAATAATGGGATGCACATATTTACTAAAATTAGTATATTTTATTCTTCAGGAAAATAAAAATCAGTGGTATCACTTGTCTGCTCGTTTTTATGAGCTATTGTGTTTTATAAAACTGTTGGCTATAATTACATGCATACATTGTTCCACTACCACATCACCACCTCTCTTCGCTCCCTCCAACTCAAGTAAGCTTACTTTTCTTCTTGCTTATCCATATCACTCCAACCCCAGATAAGTTCATTTTTATAGTCATAAATCTCCAGTTCTGATGCCGTTGTCTACTTGCTGTTCATTTGTGATTTCTCTATCTACCACATATGAGAGACAGCTTTTAATGACTATGGAAGCTATTGATAACTACATACGTATGTATTAATATAAATTCTTTAAGATCCACAAAATTGTAGTGAATTAAGATAGCATTTACTAAACAAAACTTGGAGTGATGTGGTGTGAAGGAGAAGAAAAGAAATAGATATTTAGAGAGAACATGAGCTCGAAAGAGCAAGCAAGCAAAGAGCAATAGAAAGAAGCAAGTGAGCTGTATGTCCAAGGGAGAATATGGGCTTGAAAAATAAGACATTTCCAAATAATTGTAAGTTAATAAGTTGATAAAATTGTCAGATCCTGGAGCAAGATTACAACTGGTTTAGTGCTTGCTTTACATATAACCCTACTGGATTCAATCCCTGGCACCCTATATGATCCCCTGAGTTCAGTCAGGAGAGTGATCCTTTATTTTTTTCTTTTTGGGGTTTTTGGGTCACACCCGGCAGTGCTCAGGGGTTACTCCTGGCTCCATGTTCAGAAATTGCTCCTGGCAGGCACGGGGGACCATATGGGGCATCGGGATTCGAACCGATGACCCTTTGCATGAAAGGCAAACGCCTTACCTCCATGCTATCTCCCGGGCCCAGGAGAGTGATCCTTGAGTGAGTGCAGAGTTAAGTAAAAGCCATGAGCACATCTAGGCTCAAACTGACCTCACCAAATTTTCAAAAGGCAGTATATAATTTTATAGGTAAATAGATTGAAATTAGTATTATGTATAATTCTATGTTAATATATTTTAAAATTTCATGAAATGGATAGATCCAACAAATAAACAATTTATCAAGACTGAAGAGAGGGAAATTTTTAAAAATTTAAGAAAAATATCAATAGACCTATAAAAGTATATGAGTATTGAATTTAAAAAGGTAAAGTTGATTTTACATTAGAAAATATGATATTAATCATTTTAAAGTACCTGCATTAATAAGTAAAAGAAAAAAATCTTTGTAGATGTCAAAAATTACCTGAATAGAAGACATATAAAGTTCATTGAAAATGAAGGAAACATTAATTCATTATTTAAAATGAATAAAATCTAGGAGCGGAGAAATAGCAAAGTGGTAGGTCTTTTGCCTTGCACTCAACTGACCCAGGCTGGACCTGAATTCAATCCCCTGGGTCCCATATGGTCCCCTCAGCCAGGCTATTTCTGAGCACATAACCAGGAAGTAACCCCTGAGCATTAAAGGATGTGGCCCCAAAACAACAACAAATAAAATGAATGAAATCCTTAAACTAGAAATTAATAGATTTTAATCTACTAGAGAACAATCATCAGTGCCATGAGCCAGTGCCATAACCAGTGGTAAGAGTTCTGAGAATTGTGTCGTCTTTTTGGGTTTTTTTTTTTTTTTGAGTCACACC
>PVKC010001601.1:0-48949 GCA_004027635.1 Crocidura indochinensis | reverse complement strand
AAAAAAAAAAAAAAAAAAAAAAAACAAGAAGGGACAGACTAGCTTGGTTTTCTGAAATTGCATTATTATTTTGCTTTCAATTTTCAGCTTTTGCTTCTTTGTTGAGCTGACTATGGAGCAAGCTCAGGTAAAGAGAAAGGGATGTGGCCAGAAGTAGGAAGAAGGAGTGAATGAGGGATGCTTGCTGTGGATCATTCTGTTCCAGTTATTGGTGTCAAACTCTATTTCCTGATCTACATTCTTCTGATCTCATTTTCTTAGTTACTATGAAACTTACAAGAGAAAGCATAACCACATGGCATTCTAGGAGAATGGGCATCAAAACAGCAAGGACATTCAATGATCTCCAATAAGAGGCCATGAACTCCAAATGTGTATCAAATATGTCAGGTTTGCACCACTCCCTCTTGCATAGATGTGATGAAAAAAATTCCTTTAAATTAGATGGCTATCTTTTCATTGAGTTCACCACATTTAAAACATTCAGTAGCTAATATTTTTC
The DNA here is from genome assembly GCA_004027635.1 of Crocidura indochinensis. Lineage (NCBI taxonomy): Eukaryota > Metazoa > Chordata > Mammalia > Eulipotyphla > Soricidae > Crocidura > Crocidura indochinensis. The sequence continues at coordinate 48,447 of PVKC010001601.1, read as the reverse complement.
AGAAAAGGCCCTACTCATGTCACTACCCAAATTTGAACCCCCCAAAATATTGTTTGCTTCAAATATTCTATTTTTAATAAGATGATTTTTTTATCAAATAATTAAAGCATCACAAATTTTAGCATTGTAGCCCTTTCTCCTGCAGCTGGGTAGATGAGATCCAGGAAATAAATTTAAAAAGTACTGTATTTTCATACCATAAGATGCTTTTATTCCTCCCAAGAGATAGGGAAAAATGTCTATGCACTTATGGATTGAATAACTACTGGAGCTGAGTACAGTGGAGGAGAGCATATACTTACCACTTGACATCCATAATGTTACTCCCCTGCTAATGTGCAGACATACCTCATAGTACAAGCAATCAGGTAAACATACCTTTACTCTCATATATAGAGTTTTCATTTAAGACTATTTGATTGATTCTGTGACTTTTATTTCTTTTCATATTAACAAAAATTAATTAATTAATTAATTAATTAATTTATTATTATTTTTTGTTTTGGGGTCACACCTGGCAGTGCTCAGGGGTTACTCCTGGCTCCATGCTCAGAAATTACTCCTGGCAAGCACGGGGGACCATATGGGGCACCGGGATTCAAACCGATGACCTTTTGCATGAAAGGCAAACACCTTACCTCCATGCTGTCTCCCGGGCCCCTATTTATTTTATTTTTTTATTTTTATTTATTTATTTATTTATTTATTTATTTATTTATTTGGGTTTTGGGCCATACCCAGTGACGCTCAAGGGTTACTACTGGCTATGCGCTCAGAGGTCGCTCCTGGCTTGGGGGACCATATGGGAAACCAGGGGATCGAACCGTGGTCCGTCCTAGGCTAGCGCAGGCAAGGCAGGCAACTTACCTCCAGCGCCACCACCTGGCTCCCATTTTTTTTTATTTTTTGATGTAAAAAAGAGTTAGATAAATGTGTTTAATCACTTGTGGACCAGTGTATTGTAAATATACTTTGGCCTTGCAGACTGGTTGTTCCCAGCTGCTGTCTCCTAACAACATCTCGAATTGTGTTTATTAAATATTTTAGTACACTTACTTTAGAATATTTTTTCTTGTTTTCCTTGACTAAAAACTATGTGCATCTTATGGTAAGGTGCATCTTATAAAGTGAAAAATATGGTGCATGTCCTCCAATCACACCAATAGACAGGACAGAATTAACAGAATGGTGCTTATTTGCTATTGTCAGTTCATGGACTGAATGATGGGCCATTAGAAGCTGTGCCTATGTCTGACTCTTCAGACACAGTAGATTTGAAGAAGAAAGGAAGTCTCTCATATAAAAAGAAGGCTCCTGTGGTGATTGCACGTAAGTATGAGATGACATCCAGTGAAAGGGTTCTTCCAGGAGACAGAAAATATGACAATGGTGACACAGATGCTGACTTGAAGAGTGCAGTCACAAGTCAAGGGAAATCCATCATCACCCAAAGTCGAAAAAGGCTAGACACATTTATCCCTCAAGTCACCAGATGGAGCAGATCCCTTGAATTGAGGCTTCTGACTCCAGATTTTGATGTTTTAGGACACCCTGTTGATTTATTTCAGAAAGATTAGTCTACATAAAATGATATCTATATAAGCTTTCAGGGACTGATTGAGGTGGAGAGAAACACTTGCATCCTTAAATTAAATTTAAAATGTTATTTGTTTTTTAGGCCACACTTGGGGAAGCTCAGGAGTCACTTTTGGCTCTTCACTCAGGAATGTCTCTTGGTGGTGCTCAGGGGACCCTATGGGATAATGGGGATGGCATCTGGGTCAGTTGCATGCAAAGTAAATGCCCTACCTGCTGTCCTATCACTCTAGCATGAGATTTAGAGAAAAAAAATTTTTTTTCTAAAGCTTATTTTCTAAACAGATGACTATTTACTCACAGCCTCAGGTAGTAATGGAAAGCGTTTTTTAGGCTATTTGTTAATACATCATTGTTTCCAGTTTAAAAGAAACACACCAAAATTGACAATAAAAGCAAATATAATACTAATTTAGAAAATGATGTAAGGATGCTTCTCCCCAAACAGCTTGCATTTTATTTTTTTGGTTTTTGGGTCACACCCAGAAGCACTAGGGGATTACTCCTGACTCTGCACTCAGAAGTCACTCCTGGCAGACTTGGGGAACCATTTGTGATGCCAAGGGTCAAACCCGAGTCCATCCCAGGTCGGCCGTGTGCAAGTCAAATGCCTACCACTGTGCAATTGCTTCGACCCCAACAGCTTTTATTTTAACATTAAATCACAAGTTAATGTTTCTAGCATTCCTATGAGCTCCTTTTATTGCATTTTTCTCCCTACAAGTTTTGGGACAACAGTTGAAACAGTGATTTCCCCCTCCCCCCTCCATCTGCAGTACACTTGAAAGAAATCACATTGTGGTTTTGCTCTTTAGTCATCTTTGTCCCTTTTTCTTGATGCCTGTCATGATAGATTAGATAAAAGAAAGTGAAAAGGTTCAAAGGTCGTTAGTAAAAAAGGAAAACGAGGAAAAATTTGTCAGTGGGCCATTAGTACCATGGTAGTAAAGCATAGAGAGGATGAATGTTCTAGAATTCAGAAGGGCTAGAATTCATATCCCTTCGCGGGTTTTACTCATTTCCCTCCTTCCTGCTAACAAGAAATGGGTTTCAGGGAGGTTTGGGATTGGAAATTTCCTTCTCTAGGTGAGTTAGGTTGGGATAAAATCAAGGCCTTTAGGTTGAGGTTAATTAGTTTCTTCTGGCTGCAAGCAAAAGTTAATAAGACCCTGCTCCTGGTTCTTTATAACAAAAGGTCCTATATTTCCTTAGAGGCAAGAAGTTTTTTCTCTAATACTTCTGGAATGTCGTCCAGTTCCCAAAGGTAAACTGCCTCCCCTCAATCACTGGATTTCTGCAATTTTTCACATTCACAGTTGTCTGCAATGAGCCTTCAGCAATTCAGTTTATCAGCCACTGTCCAATTTTCCTGTCCATACTGAGGTCCAGGCTTGTACCTGTAGCTTTCATGCCAGAGTTTCTGCTCTGTCAAGTTGTGACGCTCTGTTGATAAATCTCCCTGTCTTTCTCTCTAGTTTGGGTAAATGAGCACGTTGGATTGGCATCAATCCTTTTGCAAATTCAAGAAAAGTCTTTTTTTCATCCTTTTCTATCAAGCTCTTGTCAGGACTGAGTCCTCCAAACTCTTGACTTAGAATTGGTTTATAAACAAATGCCCCCTTCCTCAGGAAAAAAAATCACAAAACTGAAATGGATTTCCATTATTCCAGAGTTCTTTTTGCCCACACTTATTCAAGTCTAATCTCCACAAGAAAATACTCAACATAATTCTTCATCGTCACCTCTTTCTTGTGTTTATATGTAATGGAATTCCACAGTTGTGCTTTGGGTCTCCCTTTGCTTGCTTTAATAATGTAAAGAACTGTCCATGCTAGTAGTTGGTTATTTTGAATTGTGTATAACTGTAAAAATATGACATTGTGAATTTATTTTTTATGTGAAGGATAATGGTTACACAGTTCATTTATTTTAGTCAAATTCCAGTGTTCAGTTCGTGCTATCATGCGCAGTTTTAATAAATGTGTTTCTGTGGACATATGTCTTAATTTCTCTAAATTAGAAATCTAGATATGAAATCTCTAAGTTCTAGGGTAGCTGCATCTTTAGCTTCATAAAAATAACAAACTGTCTTCCTAATTGATAAAACCATGTTTTTATGTATAACAAACGATAAAGATGGCATTATTTCTACACTTAAGTTCTTGCTTTTATTTTTAACCTTTTAATTTTTTTCATTCAGAAATTTCTTAATTGGTAGTATTAATTTGAATATACTTGAAAAATATTAAATTTTAAAATATATATTGAATGCATAATATTTATAAATGCTCATCTATTTTACTTTACCAATTACCCATATTTTGTATAGAAAATTGTCTTCTTATTGTTGATATAAGTTCATTATATATTCTGGTTAGTATTATTTAGCTATGGGATCCAAAATATGTTCTTCCTATCCAGAACTTCTTTTTCATTCCTTAAATATTGTCTTTTGACATGCTAAAATATTTAATTTTAATGAAGTTCAGTTTATTTGTTAATTTTCACTGCACATTGTTCTTATCATAAAGGTCTCCTTACATTATCCTAGATGTCAAAGTTTTTTTTCCTGAAATTTTTAACCACTTTTTGTAAAATTTATAATTCATAACATATTGTTACCTTTATTGTGTGTGAAATGATATGGTTTAAAGTTCACTATTTTGTTTTGTTTTGGGTTACAACAGCAATGTTCAGTGTATTACTCCTGGCTCTGTATTCAGGAATCACTCCTGACAGTGCACCACAGAACACATAGGATGCTGGAGATGAAGCAGTAGGTTGGCTGCATAGAAGTTAAGCACCCTATCCTCTGTAATGTCTTTCTAGCACCAAGTTCACTTGTTTTTCATCATGTGGTTTCTGCTCTTTTACATCACTTGTTGAAAACATAACTTTCCCTTTGATTTTGTTGGCAATCTGGATGAAAGAAGTAAAGTCTGTAAGTATGGAGCACTTTTGTGTTAATAGATACATTTGTCTTAGTTTATGCCCAAATCGTATTATCAAGATGTTTACTATTTCTGGTGAGTACCGAAATCCCTGATTTTCTTCTTATAACTTCGTTCAACATTTCTGATGGCTGCATAATATTCATTGTGTATATGTATACCACAGTTTATTTGCCATTCATCTTTTGAAGGGCATTTGGGTTGTTTCCAGATTTGGGCTCTTGCAAATAACACTGCAATGAATATAGGTGTGAGGAAAGCATTTTTGTATTGCATTTTTGTGTTTCCAGTGTATATTCCTAGGAGTGAGCATGATTTCTAGTTTTTGAGGACTCTCCCTATTGTTTTCTATAAAGGTTAGACTAGACAGCATTCCCATCAGCTGTGAATAATAAATACATTCTGACAGTTGTGAAACCAATTATGTTTGAGTTTGCATTTCTAAAATAATAAATTATGTACATGTTTTATATGCACTTTGAACAAACATCTATTCAAATCACTTGCCTACTTTGCTTTTATAATTTGGCATACACATAAGTATTTTATATTTTATAAAAGCATTGTGATTTACAATATTATTCATAGTTGAAGTTTTAGATATACAATGTTCTATCACCAATCCCATCACCAGTGTCAAGTTCCCTTCACTAGTGTCCCCAGATTTCCTCTCATAATTCCTCTCCCACTGCCCCAGCTTACATCTTGACAAGCATGTTTTTAAGTTTTGAGGGGAAGGTGGGAGTGGTCTGCCCCTGCTGTGAGCTTAGCAACTGGGAGAGACTGTGGGGATCTTTATTTATTTCTCTATTCTTCTGTCTCCTGAAACTCTCTTGAAATGGCTAAGAAAAGCCCAGCAAAAACTGTTTCCTAGAGGCACCCAAGCAGAAAGGAAGGCCAAGAAAGACTGAGTGAAAACTGGCAGAAAGGTAGCTCCTTTGTCTGTGAAGGTGGGAGAGGTCTGCCCCTGCCCTGAGCTTAGCAAATGTGAGAGAGTGTGGGGGACCTGCCACCTTTGCATGTTTCTCTACTCTTCTGTCTCCTGAAATTTTCCTGAGAAGGCCAAGAAAGGTTCAGTAAAAACTGTCTCCTAGAGACTTCAAAAGAGCTCGCCCACTTCACTTCATGTGACTGTGCACTCTTTCTAACTAATGAACCCCACCATAACACAAAGAAAAAAATCACACTACAAGTGTGACAGTGGTGAAATCTCGCAGGCAAACAACATGCACAGAGAATGAGGATGATAGCTCTGATGACCTAAAAAATACCAACCACCTGATTAATTTTTCAGATAAGGAGTTTGGAATAGAAATATCGAGAATCCTCATGGAAGTCAAAGAAAACATAGTTCTTGCTGAACAGAACACAAAGATAGAAATCAGAAAACTCCAAACTAAAATAATATATCTGAAAAACATGATAGCTGAACTGAAAACCTCAATGGAAAGCCTCTCTAACAGGGTAACAGCAACTGAGGACAGAATCAATGAACTGGAAGATGAAATGCAGAACAACTCCATACAGCAGAAGATATTGGAAAAGTTTTGTGGTTAAAGATTGTGTTTTATGATTTCAGTGTTGTTGACTCTATGATTTGGATATATAAGCCTATCATTGCCCCTTATATGTCTGCTTTGTTTTATTTTGGGGTCACACCCAGTGGTGCTCAGGGGTTATTTCTGACTATGCACTCATGACTTGCATCTTGGGCTCAAGGGACCACATAGGATGCCAGGGATCTAATCCAGGTAGATCATTTGCAAGGCAAAACACTATCAACTAGTGCCAGAGCAGTGGCACAAGCAGTAAGGCTGCTTGTAAGTCTGTCCTGCCCACACTAGCCTAGGACGGACTGTGGTTTGATCCCCTATCGTCCCATATGGTTCCCCAAGCCAGAAGCGATTTCTGAGCACGTAGCCATGAGTAACCTCTGAGCCGTCAGGTGTGTGGCCCCCCAAAGAAACAAATAAGCAATAAACCCACTATCAGCTGTATTATTGCTCCAGCCCCAGGTCTATCATACCTTAACAGGACAAATGTATGTAAATACCCTTGACCCCACACCCTATTACTTCTCATCTGTCTTCCTTTTTTTTCTGTGAGTATGCAGCACTGAATTTGGGAACAGTTCAGCAATTTCTTAGAGCTAAAGCACTCTAACCATCTGACCCAGCAATTGTGTCCTTAGTAGTTTTTCTTCTCCTTTCTTTTCTTTTTTTTTAAATAATAATATCTTTATTTAAGCACCATGATTAGAAACATGTTTATAGTTGGGTTTCAGTTATAAAAAGAACACCCCACTTCACCAGTGCAACATTCCCACCACCAATGCCCTTATATCTCTCCTCTCTGCCTTCCCCTTCCTGTATTTGGTACAGACATTCTATTTCTCTGACACATTACCATTGTCATCATAGTTGCTGGTGTAGTTATTTCTCTAATAGGTATGAGGACGGGAAGGACTGTATGCCTACATTTTTTTTAATTTTTTTTGGTTTTTGGGTCCCACCCAGCAGTGCTCAGGGGTTACTCCTGACTCCATGCTCAGAAATTGCTCCTGGCAGGCACGGGGGACCATATGGGGCACCAGGATTCGAACTGATGACCTTTTGCATGAAAGGCATGCGCCTTACCTCCATTCTATCTCCCGGGCCCCGTGTCTGCCTACATTTTTAAAAAAAGTCATATATATATATATATATATCAAAAAGTCATTTCTATCCTCCACCATAGAACAGAGCCTTTTTTTCAATACATACTCATCTATTTCCCTCTGCTAATCACCATTCTGATGTCATAATAATCGGATCTGCTATGTTTGTTTTACTTTATTCTTAGTCTAAAATAATCTACAGGATAGAGCAGGAATTGTGAGGACTTTATGTGGTTATCATTACAGATATCAAATTTTTTTTGTTTGTTTTTTTGGGTCACACCTGGCAGTGCTCAGGGGTTACTCCTGGCTCCATGCTCAGAAATTGCTCCTGGCAGGCATGGGGGACCATATGAGGCACCGGGATTCGAACTGATGACATTTTGCATGAAAGGCAAACGCCTTACCTCCATGCTATCTCCCGGGCCCCACAGATATCAAATTTTAAGACAACTTCCCTGGAAGAAAAATTTACATATATCACTGATTATATGAAGATTATGTGAATCATGATCATAAAGAAATAGTTTCAAACAATGCATTGTTTTCAGAGAACTATTATACCTTGCTACATTTAATTCTATGATAAAAGTAACTTCTGAATAGATGGATTTTTTAAAAAAAATAATGCCTTTCTGTTGACTCTCTGAAAATATAAACTTTTTCTCAAAATATTTCCATAACACTTATGAAGGGACTGGTGTGGGAACATTGTATGCCTGAAATACAACCAAAAATAACAGTAATTTTGTCATTAATAGTTATTTGATTAAAAATAATTTCATTAATTGCATTGGCCTTATACTTGAATGTCTATGTTCTAAGGCATTGGACTTTAATCAGGTGCCATATGGTATCTTGTCTCTGGGTTATTCCAAATAAACCTAAGTAAAAATAACATAAATAAGGGTCAAGATATGAGATTAGGAGGGTAACCAGTAGGAAAGGTAGGGCACAGAGAAGAGACAAGACTGGAAGGACACTAAGATTGATTAAGATTGAGAAACATTGATTAAATTATCTCTGTATCAAGCAATCAAGGACTATTTTCTCTTTGCTCCTTCCCCAATAATCTGTTTTCAGTTGATTTTAAATATGATTATTTGTCTGTTGAAAATAGACATTTTGAATTATGACTTGAAAGACTGAATAAAAATAGTAGGGTATTAAGAATACATACTGATTCCTTCTGGATAAACAATTTACAAGTATGGGTTTGTAGTATTGAATCTGATCACCATTCTGTGTAACAGATCATGTTCCATATTGAAAATTCTAAGTGCAAACAAATGTGAATTTTCTTTTTTTTTTTTTGTGGTTTTTTTTTGGGTCACACCCGGCAGTGCTCAGGGGTTACTCCTGGCTCCATGCTCAGAAATCGCTCCTGGCAGGCACGGGGGATCATATGGGGCACCGGGATTAGAACCGATGACCTTTTGCATGAAAGGCAAACGCCTTACCTCCATGCTATCTCCCGGGCCCCACAAATGTGAATTTTCAATTGCTACAGTATCACAGAATGATCTTTTCCTTTAATGTGTGTCTGAATATTTACAGATGACATAGTTGTAGAAAATGATACTAGATGCATTCAAGTGATGATCTTTTTAAAGTCTTGCTCTAAAAAAGTTATGGAAAGCTTTCAGGGGCCTTGAAAATGTATCTGTTGATAAAAATTGCCTTTATCCATTATGTTCTTTCTAAATTGTGAGTAGGATTACTTGACAGGCATTTGTCATGGAAATTGTGTCATATTTTGTGGCAACTATTTTTCCAATAAGACGTACCCATTTTTAGTACAAATTTAAATGGCTTGGACACCAATAAGAAAAGACATAAGAAAACTTGGCCAGGGGCCAGAGTGATAGCTCAGCAGTAGGGTGTTTGCCTTGAATATGGGCTGACCTGGGATGGACCCGGATTTGATACCTGGCATTCCATAGGTCCTCCTAGCCTGCCAGGAGTGATTCCTGAGCACAGAGCCAGAAGTAACTCCTGCGTGCCACTGGATGTTCCCCCCCCCCCCCAATAAAGAAAAAAAGAAAACCTGGCCAATTACAAATCAAGCAGGATGTTGATGATGGCATAAAAATAGTGTTGGGGTTGAGTTACTGAGAAAGGATTCTTGGGGACCTATGTCCCAAGTATGCCTGAGGAGAGGCCTCAGTGACAGAAAGCAAGTTAAACTGAGCACAGAGAATGTGGCAATAAAGTAGCAGCAAAAGTAAATGCTGTAAATATATGAGCTTTCAAATGCTTTGTCTTATTTTTGTCTCTCCACCAGCAGAAGCCAGAGTATAGTAGTTGTACAATTATCTGAGATCATTTTGGCAAATGACATTGCAGTGGTAGTCTCAGAAAATATATCAGGTGGCACTTGACTAATTTAAGACCATGAATTTTATGCTGTATAGAAAGAATTGGTATCTTTTCAATCAAAAGGAGGAGATTTTCAAAGACTTGTGGATGTGAGGAATCCTGGAACAAAGACAGGATGATAGTTTGAATTGAGACAGGCAGAATTGGAGAACAGTTGACCTGGGTTCAATCCCCAGAATCCCATATGGTACCCTGAACACTGCCAGGAGTGATTTCGAGTACAAAGACAGCAGTATCCTCTAATCATCATTAGGTCTTATTAAAAAAAACAAACAAACAAAAAACCCTCAAACAGTATGCCACCTAAAAGTATTATTAAAGACATTAATGCAATAAATGAATTTGTTAAAAGGAGAAGAAATTGAGAACACAAAATGGTAGAAACACTAATGTGATGGAGTTGTTGATTTGGGACTAGGCAGATGGCTAACCAGAATGGTTACCATATTTCTCATGCTTCCTGGCAATTGAAAGTGAAGAGACACGAAGAATTTTGGCTAATGAAATATAATTGGAAGTGTTTGTTACTACTTCCAGAGACTTTCAAAAATTAGGAAAAGCAAAAACATCCATTTCCTTGACTATCCTTTCTTATTATTCTTTATTTGGTTCTATACCTATCCATCAGCTACCTCCCTAGACCATAGAATAGCAACCTCCCAGAAATGATGGAGAATAGAGTACTCTCAAGAATTCTTGCATTTGTAGACCAGTGTTTGTCACTTTCTCTATCCATAGTACTTTCTAACCTTGTATCCTTTCTGTATTTGTCTCCTATTAATGCAATCTTTACTTTGACCTCCTTGAATTATCCTGAGGGCAATGTATCCTCTCATTCGAAAATACAACTTTTCTCTGTACACATACTTACATAAAAAAATAAACTTTCTCTTTCAGAGCATATCTAAAAGAAAAAAATAGTAAAAGAATGATTCCATGTCAAAATTTATCTTACTGTCTAATAAAGGAAGAATTATGCCAAAAATGTGTATTAAATAATCTCAGTCTTCCACTGATTTTGCTCTTTTATGGATAAAAAAAGGAACATTTAGGAGTTACTGATTCTTTTTTACTTTAAGCTGCTGAGATGAGCACTCATTTGAAGACATTTCCATCTTGACACAGAATTCAATTGAAATAATGTGCTTGTTACTTAAATAGTCCTAGCAATCATTGGTGTTCTTAAAGTAGATTATACATGTGAAATTTGAATGACAAGGAGTATATAAAGCCCAAATTTTGGTGCATAACTGACAGCTAGTTCTGTAATTTAGTCATGAATCAACATCATTACTCATTTCATATTAATCTTACTCCTTTCATCAGGGCCAGATAACAGGAGGGAATAAAAGACAATCAGTATCTTCAAATGATTGTCTGGGTACTTATACTTAGAAATCTATGAAAAGTTGGCATTTTCCTCCTTTTGTTCTCTAGCTACTATACATTTTTTAAAACAAATAGAATGAAGTAATTGGGTTTACATACTCAGGACAGACTCTTGACAAGATGAGGTGATAGTTTGTGAAAATAAAGGGAGAATTAAAAGATTACACAGTGAATAACAGGATTTCTACCATTTTAAAATACTGGATTCTATAGCACTTTTTTTTATCTGGACTAACTCAGCATTCCCAGTATTTTTCCCCCACTGGTCCCTCTTTATGATCACACATAGAAATTTCTACAGTGCCCGCCTTGTTTATATTGTACTAGATAGAGGTTACTTTGTTCTACCCGATACCTATTGGAATTAAATGACACATCTTGACTCTATTAAATATGACTAGTGCCTCATGAATATTCAAATTGTACTGTCTTAGTTATAACTATATAAATAATATATATCATTTTCTGTTTTAAAGTAGTGGTCCCTGGTTGTCAGTATTATAAAAATACATTTTAAAATTGAGGATTTGTTGTATTTTGGTATTCAGTCTCTGTCTCATTGGGGTCACACCAGACTTCCAGCATATGAACATGTTAATTGTACACTGACACTTGAATGTCAAATAAAGCAATGGCGATTAGGAGACAAAAATAGCTTTTTCTTTGTATCTGGGAAATTTTTGCTTTTTGCAAAGAAAATAATACAATTGTGAACATTTTACTTCATTTGATTTGTCAGTGAATGATCAAGTTATTGCTAAGTGTTCTGACTCATTTTCTAGATTTCCTCTTCCCCTGTAACCCATCCAACTTTCCTTACCTTCTTTAGTTTTAATATATACCTTCCTTTGTTTTCTTCTTCATTTTCCTTCTTCTGCCATTTATCTTCTCACTTGTTCTTCATCCTCATTCCTCTTCTTTGCACATCCCCATTTTTATCATTTGTTCCTAGTTTTCTCAATTGCTTTATCAGTCTGGATCAACTGATATATTTGTCAATCTAAAACTCATTTTAATGACTTGCTTTGATCCATTTTATTTATTTTTCTTTTTATTTTCCTTCTTAGAATTTAGATATTGAATGAAGGTTTTCAGGAAGATAACAGATGCAGATCAAAAAATAAAGAAACAGGGAGATAGGTTATTACAATCTCCAAAACCTTTTATAGAATTTCCACAAGACTTTCACTATGTACCAAAATACATATTTTGGGATAAAAGCCCTCTCATTTAAAATTGTTTTATAAAATTTTATTGTTTTATAAAGTTCATAAAGTTCTTGTCCCTTGTGTATTGGTATATTTTCTTTCTTAAGCTCCAAGCAACTGCTTCATTTTCTGATTTCTGATTTCAAACTCTTCCCTATTATCCTTCCTGGTATCTCTCTGTAAATAAATTTATATTCTAATGCTTATACTACTGAATTTTTAATACAATTAACATTTGTCTTCCTATTACTCACACATATTCTCTAATCTTCCTCCACAGGCAGAATTACATGTGTTTTAAAGAAGAAAAAAGCTCCAAAATCTCAAATCTCTTATTTTTAGCAGAAATTTTTCCCAAAGTGGAAGAATATAGTCAAGCACATGATAAGAGTTTTTAGAACTTACCTTATCAAAATCATTAATATAACATGAGGGTGAAGGAATCACTTCAGAACAAGAGATTCATATGTTAAAGTACCATGACATGAGTACAAATTTTATGACTCAGAATTGGTTCTCACCATGGCCTGATTCTTAGCACTTCTGGGCTCATGAACTGATAGAACCATATTTCAAATAAACCTTCGGATGCTACTGAATGTTTATAGTCATGATACTAGCTTATTCAATACATTATACCAAATCCATTGTTATGTTTTCTTTAAACATAGAATATTAGCAAATAAAACTTGGGCATTCCATCTTTGCAATGAAGATTCCATTAGTGAATATAAGTTCTCCTAATCAAACACCCTCATTTGATATTGATGCTAAGTGTAGGGAAACATTCATGAGATACCTTTTGGTAGTTTAAAACTTGTAATGAACTAGAACTGACAGTTTTGACAGTACATTTCTGATTTTGCCAGCATAACAGTTCTGTTTTTGGATAGTATCTTTTGATAGTATCTTGAAGCTGCAAGATCCTTGATTTTTAATGAAAGTGTTATAGTCCTTGTAAACACAGTGCTGCCATAGTCTAAGATTCTTGTCTATAGGCAGTGGTTAGAACATGCTATTCCAGGTTGCTAAACAACTCTCTAAGTAATTTTAAAATTTATTTATTATTCTTTATTATCTGAAACATATTTTTTCATTTATTTATTTATTTGGAGGGGAGCAGACCTGACAGTGTTCAATGTTATTCCTTGCTCTGCACTCAGGAATCACTCTGGGTAGGATCATGGGACAATATGGGATACAGGGGTTTGAACTCAGGTTAGCCACATGCTAAGCAAATGCCCAACCCACTGTACTATTGCTTCGGCACCATGAAATGGAGATTTTTCTTGACAATGCTTTGGCACCAAGAATGACTATATGCTCTGCAACTTTTGCCTTAGGAATTTTAAACCAAAGCATAATCAGAATTAGTTGTGCTTTGATAAAGTAACTGTAATGTTACAACAGTGAGACACTGGTCATTTGATGTATGCCATGGCAATGTTACTAAGATGACCATTTTTTGATCATTTAAAATGAAGTAGCTATACAAGTGTGAGTTTGGTAGATTTGAAGCAAATTTTGTTTGAATGCTATTTGTGAATTGGCATTGGAATACATAAGCAAGAATGGCTTATAGTTAATGTAACTCTGGACATTCCCACAAACCTAGTGATTCTGATGCTTCTTGTAGTCTCTTTTTGGGTACTTGGGACTCATATTTAAAATCAGACAAATGAATTTGTTGATTGCTAATGCATCAGGTAGAATGAATTTACAGCAATATCTAGTCTGCTCTCTAAAGACTAATTAATAGGTAAGAGGAAAGTAAGTTGATTCTAATTGGAAAGGTTTTGAAAATTCTCAGGGACTTGAACAGAGAATCTCCTGTGTATCTCTACTCTTGCATAATTAGACTCCCATATTCTGTCTTATGATCAATTTTGTATGGATGTAACTATTGAAACCACATAAGAAGTCACTGAAGATAGAATCAGACCAGAAGGAAAGGGCTGATGATCTCAGTAGGATTCAAGATTTTCATTATTTGGGCCTGAGTGATAGCACAAGCCTTAAGGCATCTGCCTTGTGAGCACTAGCATAGGACAGACCGTGTTTCGATCCCCTAGAGTCCCATATGGTCCCCAAGCCAGGACTTCTGAGTGCATATCCATGAGTAACCCCTGAGTGTCACCAGGTGTGACTGAAAAACAAAAACAAAAAAAGATTTTCATCATTTCTTTTTTTTAGTTTTAATATTTTTTATTTAAACATCTTGATAATATGATTGTAGTTTGGTTTCAGTCATATAAAGAACATCCACCTTCACCAGTGCAACTTTCCCATCACCAATGTCCCAAATCTCCCTCCTCCCTACTCCCACCTGTATTTGAAACAGGCTTTCTACTTCCTTCATTCATTCACATTGTTATGTTAGTAGTCAGTTTAGTTATTTCGCTAACTGCACTCACCACTCTTTGTGGTGTGCTTCATATCATGAGCTGGACCTTCCAGCCCTCATCTGTTTTGTCTCTGATAGTTATTGCAAAAATGTCTTTAATTTTTCTTAAAACTCATAGAAAAGTGAAATTATTCTGCATCTATCTCTCTCTTCTTGATTTATTTCACTCAGCATAATAGATTCCATGTACATCCATGTATAGGAAAATTTCATGACTTCATCTCTCTTGATGGCTGCATAATATTCCATTGTGTATATGTACCACAGTTTCTTTACCCATTCCTCTGTCGAAGGGAATCTTGGTTATTTCCAGAGTCTGACTATTGTAAATAGAGCTGCAATAAATATAGGTGTAAGGAAGGGATTTTTGTATTGTATTTTTGTGTTCATAGAGCATATCCCTAGGAGTGGTATAGCTGGATCGTATGGGAGCTCAATTTTCAGGTTTTGGAGGAATCTCCATATCACTTTCCATAAAGATTGGACCAGATTGCATTCCTACCAGCAGTGAATAAGAGTTCCTTTCTCTTCACATCCCTGCCAGAACTGCTTGTTCTCATTCTTTGTGTGCAAAAATCTGTGTTGTTAGATGGTATTTGCATCTCCCTAATGTTTAGTGATGTGGAGCATTTTTTCATGTGCCTTTTGACCATTTGCATTTCTTCTTTGAGAAAATGTCTGTTCATTTCTTCTCCCCATTTTTGATGGGATTAGAAGTTTTTTTCTTGTAAAGTTCAGAGTGGGAGAAACTTTTCACCCAATATCCTTCAGATAAGGGGCTAATATCCAATATGCAAGATTTTTATTATTTCTTTGAATATTCTTGGTGAATTAATGTGCAAATTAAGTCTTAGCTAAGCAGAGAAGAATGAAATTGAAGTGACACTGATTTTTAATAAAACATACTTATTAGTGATTGGGTTCACCTGTGAATGTTGACATCTGCAAGCAACACCATTTATGTGGATATTAAATTAAAACATGGACCCTGGGTTCTATTACAAAGCTTGAGCTGTGAAGTTATTCTTAAAGATAATGTATTTGAGTAGGATTTAATAAGTCAATAGAAATGGCACCATAGATTAATCAAGAGTTACTAATGAAACCACTTCCTAAGCATTTCTTCCAAGAAATTCTCAGGAAAAGAATATTTTTTCAAGTCTTTGAGAATATGGGGGGGGGGGGAGAAGAAGTCACAGCATTTTCAAAGAATATATAGGTGCAACAGTTGATAACATATTCACTTAAATATAGTCCCTTGTGTTAATGTAGTAATTAGCTGGTAAGGTAAACATCTGACATGGATGTACATGGAATCTATTACGCTGAGTAAAATAAGTCAGAGAGAAAGAGTAAGATGCAGAATGGTCTCACTCATCTATGGATTTTAAGAAAAATGAAAGACATTCTTGCAATAATTTTCAGAGACAAAAGAGAGGAGGGCTGGAAGTTACAGCCCACTTCATGAACCTCACCATTAAGAGTGATGAGTTTAGTTAGAAAAATAACTACATTGCGAACTATCCTCACAATGAGAATGTATGAGGGAAATAGAAGGTCTGTCTAGAGAATAGGTGGGGGCAGGGTGGGGAGGAGGGATATTTGGGACATTGGTGGTGGGAATGTTGCACTGGTGATAGGGGGTGTCCTTTTATATAGCTGAAAAACAACGACAATCATGTTTGTAATCAAAGTGTTTAAATGAAAATATTATAAACATTAATTTAAAATGTTAAAAAATTAATTATTCACAGAAAGAAAAGAATAGAGTGTGTACTATTCAAAATAACAGGATTAAGTATTAACCTAAAGTCCTAACTTGATCTTGAGTCCCTAGACTATGCTAGAAGGTTCTTTTTTTTGGGGGGGGTCACACCCGGCAGTGCTCAGGGGTTACTCCTGGCTCCATGCTCAGAAATTGCTCCTGGCAGACACGGGGGACCATATGGGGCACCGGGATTCGAACCGATGACCTTTTGCATGAAAGGCAAGCGCCTTACCTCCATGCTATCTCCCAGGCCCCAGAAGGTTCTTTTTGATCTGCGTAATAATATGAACTTAAACTCATGTGCATCTAGACCTGCTAAAAATTGCAATGATGGAGTTTCTGCCTCTCACCTAATCCCAGAATTTATATACTTGATGAATTCTAAGTCTTTTCAGAGAAAGCAAATGCCTTTAAAGAATATCCTGTATACACATCCTAAATTTTCTGTAGCACCACTAAAGACATTACTGACACATTAAGAAAATGATCTGTATACTTGGAAAAGGGAAAATGCTCTGAAATTTCTGGTGGATAATAGAAATTTGCTTTAGTTAATGTTTTTTAGCAGATTTGAGAACTAATGAGATTGAATTATTTGAATGGTTTTGAAAATAATTTTGGCTAAAAATAATGATGGTTTTTAGTGAAGACCATGTTTCCATAAAAACATACATTTCTTATAACCTAATTTCTGCCTGTGTTATATTCTTAAAAATAGGGTTTATTTTTTCAAATTGGAATATTTTGCTATCTGATTTTCAAATGCCTGAATTATTATGAGAGGGACATTAAAATGTTCCAAATTAATTGAAATTAAAAATGTTTAATTCAGTAACAAATTTTGAGGGAAATCTCAAAGTCACCTTAAAACTTTCAAGTTAAAAGGATGGTAAAAATTTCTATAGCATTTGTAATTTATTTTCCAGTTTGAATAAGAGAATATATAACATAACAATGATTTATTGTATATTCGATAAGTGAAAGTTTTATGACTTAGTACTCTTTGTTCTTTTTGGAACAAAACAGCGTGATCTCTGTAATTTGGCAATGACAATAGGACTTAGTATTTTTCCTATGTACTGAATCCTCAAATGCAAAGAAATAGCATATGTCATGGCAGAAGAAAGAGAAGAAAATTAATTTTCTTAACTTAACTCTTAGATTTGATCCTCTATTTTGGGTCTTCATAGACCCAGATGATTTCACATTTCATATGATTTTCACAGGGTGACAGAACATGGTAACAGGAAATATATAGAAGGACACATGTCAGAGAATAGGAGATAAATTCCATGAAAAGTTAAGGATCTGTCACCTTAGTGAATTTTCTGAATGGCAGTCATCCAAGCATATTTGGAATATCCTCTAAAATACATAGCTTGTATAAAAGTCTACTTCTTCTCACTCATTTTGAAAGATATAGCTTGATACATGCCATTAACATATTTCCTTCTTTTTATATCCCTTTTCTTTTTTTTTATCTTTTAGTTGTAAAGCATTACATATCATACTGGCTTATTTTAATGGAGTTCAGACTAAGTGAAATATTTCTAACTGCTCTGCAATAGAGAGGTCTTCCTGCTTATTTAGAAGGAGAGTAAAAGATGATTATTTAGTTAACTTACATAGACACAAGTTCATTGGACACTTCAAACATAGAACCCGATATATTGGCTTAACTGCACTAAAGCATTGGTCATATATTGAAGCAAAAATAAGAAATTCAGGGAATCCTGAAGAGGGAAACTGCCTGAAAATTTCAGTGAGGCATCATATTATATTGTCCTTTGGCAAATAGCAATTTTTAGAGACAACAAATGGTACTTCCAATGATCAGGTAGAATGAACATGAAGGTGGAAGCTGATCCCAAGTGAATAAATTTTGACTCAAGTCTCACACCAGGAAGCCATATACTTAGAATAGTTAACTCTTTCATAATAATCTGGACATAATCACCTGAACACTATCATCTGGGTTTGTGGATTTTATAGATACAAATTATTTAAGTTTGTGGATTTTATTGAGAGTTAATTTTAAATTATTTAAAAATCACTAAAAATAATGCTAAGTGGGAACCTAACAGAACATAATGTGAAGAAAGTCATTCTAATTCTAATGTAAATGCAGGCAAAATTTTTATGCTTGGTATAATATTAAAAATTAAGGTGATACATAGTGATATTTACTTACAGTCCAGCAGGATCATAGATATGTATAATATTTTTGCACAAAGAATTTTATTGCTTTTTTATGGACAAGGCAGCTCTCTGGAAGCTAATAAGGTGGTTTGTCCCAGAGTAGAGCAACTATTATCAGGGAAGCATTTTTTCTTGTTTTGCTTTTGGACTATACCTGGCTGGGCTCAGGACTCAAGTCTGTTATGCTCTCAGGTATCACTCCTGGCATTGCTCAGGGTACCATATTGAGTTCCAGGGATCTAATCAAAGTTGGGGATGTGAAAGGTAAGCACCTTCCTCACTATACCTTTACTCCAGCCCAAGCAAAGAAGCATTCTTATTTCTCAGAAATTTCTCCAAGAGGGCTGGGGGCAGGAATGGAGAAATCTTTATAAAATCAAATTGAAGGTGGTCTTCTGACTGTGGTAAGGGAAACTGTAAGTTAAGAGGCTACAATCACCCCTATGTAAGGAACTCTGAGCCTGAGGCCACAGCTAAAGGAGGGCACCAGGCCCAAGAGGCCTTAGCTGCCTATACCCACAAGGGAGAGCATTGGGCTTGAGAAGCCTCCTGTAACCACAAAAGAAGGCACTAGGCATCAAGAGACCTTGTCTACCTGCCCAGGAATGGGGAAACTAATAGGGCATGTGGCATAAATACTATTTGAGACATAACTTCACCAACATTCTAAGGACTTTTCTTTGAGATTCTCTTAAAGACCACTCAGATATCTGTAAAGCCCCATGTTATACAAGCAGTTGTGTATGCTCAAGCAATTCTTTATGTCTTACAAAATTATTAATCACACTCAATCCTAGCTTTGCTATTAGCCTAAGTGCAGTCTTATTAAGGGTTAATATTTTAGACTTTAGCTCAGAATGCCTGAACTAGATAGAGGAAGGCCAAAACAATAGAAAATGCCAGTCTATGGGAATTGACTTTGCTAGGGAAATATGGTAGTCAGTTAAGATAAACATATCTTAGATATGGCCTAGGCATGCTCTAGGTAAAGATATACATGCCCAGGTCAGTAGAGATAAGCTTATAGGTAGCCCTGAACAGCTTGCCCTGTGCATTTTGCTTGGTACAGTGCAAGAACTAATAGTTAAGTTTGCAATTATGATACCTTACCAAAAAATTTAGTATAATTATCCTGCTCTAGCCTAGGGAGAAAAGATAAGAATAAAGAAACAAAATTCAACCTTACTTCTGTGTGTTTTAATTTGATCCCACTGACTGCATGCATCCACCTTCCAGAAGAAGGACCCCTAGAATTCCCTTAGTGTCCAGACCAAGCAGGCCATGATAGTAAGAGCCACTTTAGGTTCAATGACTCATGAATCAACATTCAAATTGTTTCAGAATTGTAGCTATTTATAGCAATCTTTTCCTTTGAATTTCTCCTTTGTCTCTCTCATCCCCCAAATTTTAACCCATTATCTAAATTCACTCAGCATGACATACTCTAGATTATTCAGGTAGCTGCAAATCTTATGATTTAATCTTTTCTTGTCTCCAAATAACAGTCCATTGTGTGTACATGTATATACATATATATACACGCAAATATGTTGTATATATATTATTGCTGTAATAAATCATGTAATGAACACTATTTTGGGACCTTGGGGGTTATATGCTTAGGAGTAGAATTGCTGAATCACATAAAGGCTTACTTCTTAGTATTTTCAGACATGTCATATTGTTCTTAAGAATGACTCATTTGATATTACCACCATCAGTAAGTAACACATCCTCACCAATACTGGTTGTTTTTGCTCTTTATGATGTATATTAGTTTCATTGTAGAGAGAAGATATCTTACTGTTGCTTTGATGTCTATTTTCCTGATAAATGCTGTATATCATGTTCATATACCTTTTGGCCATCTCTATGTCTTCTTTGATAAATTTTCTGTTCATCTCCACCATCTCTACCCATTTTTGACAGGTTGGTTGCTTTTATTTTATGCTAAGTTCTGCCAAAGCTGTATATCAATCCATATCTAATTAATGGATATCTAAATATCCTCGCTTAGTCTGTGGAGTATCTTTTTATTTTTGTAATTATTTTTTCAGTAAAGAAGCTTCTTAGTTTGAATAAGTTTCAATCTGTTTAATTGGACAATAGGATTAAATAATTGAAGGGACAAAAATTGTATACCCTACAAAAAATAGTAAGAGATGGAGCAAGAGTGATAGTGCAGCAGTAGGGCATTTGCCTTGTACGTGGCCAACCCAGGACAGACCTCGACTTGATCCCTGGCATCCCATAGGGTCCCCTAAGCCAGGTGTGATTTCTGAGCACATAGCCAGGAGTAAGCCCTGAGCATCACCAGGTATGGCCTGAAAACCAAAAAAATAAATATATAAATAAAATAAAATAAAATAAAAATAAAAAAGAAAGAGGACCCGAGGAAATGGAAACATACCTCGTGTTCATGGATAAGAAGATATTGTCAAATGAGTAATAATACCCAAAGCAGTGAAGTACCTATAAAAATATCCATAACGTTGTTTTTAAAGACATAGACCAAGAATGTTGAAATTATTTCGAGTAATAAATCTCCCTGAATAGCTAAGAAAATTCTAGGAAATAGATGAATCTTTTTCTTAGTTTCAAACTATACAATTACTTAATAGATACCAAAAAGGCACAGTATTAGAATACATAAACCAATAGAATAGACTAGACAAGCTAGAGATAGATTCTCAAGTATATGAACAGTTAATCTTCAACAAAATGTAAGTAAGATAACAAAGTGGTGAAAGAAAGTCTCTTCAATAAATGATGCAGGGGGAAATGGTTCACTCACTTAAAAATATGAACTCAGACCCCTTTTTAACTTTGTGCACAAAAAAGTAAAATGATAATGGATCAGAAACTAAGTTACCAAACTTGAATCTATAAATTATTTGAGAAAAAATTAATAGAATATTTAATTATATCTAACCTTTTTCCTTTATAAGGCATTCACCTGATTGGATGTGGCCCACTCACTTTATTTGTAAATCTATTCTATTTCAAGTTGATTGTAAATATTTTCCACATCTAAAAAAATTATCATTATGGCAACATATTAATCAGTGTTTGCTAATGCAACATACAGTCTAGCCTAATTAACACATAAGTTTGTTAATTTCAAAGAAAAATATACAGCAAAAATAACAAGAATAGTGGGGTATAAAAAGTGTGAATAGAAAAATAAAAGCAGGCATGTCACCCAAATAGAATGACAAGAGAAAACCTAAAATTCTCTTTCATGTGATATTATTTTGTGCTGATGCTTTAAATATAATTTGTTTCCTATTTAAGGAAACAAACTAGAGTAAAGGAAACTGACTAGAGTAAAAAAAAGGCAAAAAATACTATATAAAATCTCCATACAACTTTAAATACAACTTTTAAGTGCAACTTTAAATGGTAAAAACACCTTGACCCCTCTATTCCACTTAGTGTAGAATTTTTTAGTTTTCCACTTGTCCACTTGAAGATCTATCTTATCAACTCTTCCAGTTTGGACATATATGTCTCTTATGGACAGGTAGTATGAAATTTGTAGATAGATTTTTATGATTAGTTTTTGGGCCACACTTGGCAATACTCAGGCCTAATCATGGCTCTGACCTCACTAATCATTCTTGCAGTATTCAAGAAAATATATGGGGTGCCAGGAATCAAACCTGTGTTGGTGACATGCAACATATATACACGTATATGTGTATATATAATTTTTAGAGCAATCCTTTTTGGAATAGCAGTGACATGGTGGTTATAACAGAAATATATAGTCAGGTCATAACTCTATACTGAGGACTAGCAGTTACTAGCAACATGACTATTATCATTATAAATGTCCTTTGTAAATACAAATAACAACAATATCTACTTTCAGATGAATGTTGTTATAAATATTTAAGATAGTATAGAGAAATCCATAATTCTTGTCTATAAACCAAATGTACAATAGACACTTTGTTTCGATAACAACATGGTTTTATTAACAACATGATATATTTTAATATATCAGTAACCCAATATTAAAATATAGTAATATTAATTGATACACAGGAAATTCATCCAGTTGTTGTAGAGAGCAGGATTAGAACAACCTTTCATAGAAAAATCTGATAATAAATTCCCTTTCTACCCCAGACATTTTCAATTCAATTCATGAGGAATTTCTAAGTCTTTATGATTCTAGTCACTTCATGATAGCTGCATCTGCTAGTGCCCTTCTTGAAATGTATTTCTGCAAATTCAAGGTTTTCCAAATAAATCTATTCAGAGGACAGCATTCAGAAGGAAAATTATTTCCATAAGAAAACACTTTAGTTTATTTGGAATTAGAAGCATGGTTTGGCTTTTTCTTTTACGGCCAATTGATGACCCCATGAAACTTTCTATTAACCAACACTCAAGCCCTGCCATATGATAATTCTATGTACCAATATCTTACTCAAACTCACAAGCACTTGGTATAGAGCAGATGTGTTTAAACCAGAACCTTGAGTTTCTTTCACAAATACAATGGTTGTCATATTTATTACTTATTAGAAAAACCATTTATTAATGGTTGTTGATGGTCCATGTCTTTATCAACTCCAATAATGTACTAAAATTTACTCCACTTGGTGGCAGTCATGATTTGATAAATAAACTTGAACATCTTCCCCTAAGGTATTTAAAAATGTTTCCATCAAAATAGGTCAAGTTTAAGTCCTTGAGAAAACCATCAAACACCTGCTCCTTCTCCTTTGTGGTAGAGTTGTTAGAGTTGGGTTTTATTTAGTTCCTCTGCAAAATGAAACTTTTGAAAAACAGAAGTTAAAACTCTTTTCCACATTCCTGTCAAAAAAGCTTTCTAATTTAGAACCCTTCCCCTCAAAATAAACTGTTAATTTTACAAGATGACTATTAATAAATTGTACAAACTACCCAAAGACACTCATTATTTTTAGTGTTTTCATCATCAGTTGGCGAATTCTGGAATGGGCTCCATGAGTACAAAGCAGTTTGTATCTCTGGAAATCTAGGACTAAATGTTAATATGGGCAGTCAAAGGTACATTTAACTACTCATGAAAACAGTATTTTAGGCGCAGCTAGTTTCATTTTAATTTTACAGCCTCTTCTGCAGAAGAAAGGGAAGTATTGAGTTCTTAACAGTGGAGTTTGAATTTGAATGTTGCTCTGATTTCAAGACTGGGACTTATAATAAAAAGCAGATATGCCCCTCTAAATTCTTGTATTTTCTATTTTTATATGTAGACAATTTTATTTTAGGGAGCAGAAGAACTTTAATATGACTGGATAATGTTTTCAGAAAGAGGCCTAGAGTAGTCAGCTCTTCAGAAATACCAACTTCAAAGGTCATTTGAGGGATAAATAAAATAACTTATCCATACTCGTTTGGGGTTTACTCAATATTATCATGTATGCCAACAAATTCATATAGCTCATGTTTGTTATATGATTAGCATACAAAAAGATTTTGCAATCTATGTTTATAAAGCTTTAACAATAGAGGTGGAACTCAATTAAGTAACTTGTTTAGCCAAAGCAGAGTTGTGACTATAAAAAAAATATGTTATCTTTGTTGAGCTGAAATGTTTTCTTGAATAAATGTTTTCTAAAAAATTTCTTTTCAAAAAAGCATTTATTTTTTTCTTATTATGTAAAACATTAATTTCTTATTTAAGCACCATGGTTACAAACATGTTTGTAGTTGGGTTTCAGCCATAAAATGCACAATATCTTCACCAGTGCAACTTTCCCTTCACCAATGTCCCCCATTTCCCTCTTCCTCTATCCCCTACCTGTCATCAAGACAGGCATTGAATTTCTCTATTATTGCTATGGTAGTTGTTAGTGTAGTTATTTCTCTACCTTCATTTACCATTTTTTTGTAGTAAACTTCATGTCATGGTCTGGTCCTTTTAGCCCTCATCTCTATTGTTTCTGGGTACTATTACCATGCTGTCTTTTATTTTTCTAAAATTTCACAGATGAGTGATATTCTGTGTCTATCTCTCTTCCTCTGACTTACTTCACTCAGAATAATAGTTTACATGTCCATTCATGTATAGAACAATTTTTTGTATTTTTAATAATAATTTTTATGTGACCAAAGGGTGTATAACAAATCTTTCTCAGTAATATTCAAGGTACATAGTGACAATGAATTGGGGTCATTCCTCCCACCAGGTTTTTCCTCCCTCCATCCCTTTTCCCAGCATGCATCCCATGTCTCCCTCCCCTGCCCCCTCGTGCTAGTGTAACTATTCCACTCTGTTTATAGCTCATTGTAGAGAGGGTATGGATTCTGTTGTTGGCTTTAGGTTTGGTGTTCAAGTCTGAACACCTTTAAATTCCACTCAATGTTTATATGGCTGTTTGGTCCTGTTACTATTCATTTTTATTTTCCCCACAATTGTGAGGCAGAACAAGATGATTCAAGTTGTGCGGTTCTTCTGGAAGAAGACCAACAAAACAAAACAAAAAACAAACAAAAATAAAACAAAGCGAACAAAAACACAAACAAAAAACTAAACCAACAGTTTTTAAGCAAAAAGACAATAACTATCAAAAATAAATAAAAAGCAGCACCCAGCAGCAAAAAATATCATCAATATCCCCAAGAGTGAAAAAGAATGGGGAAATAAAGGGAGGAAAAGGGAGAAAAATAATAAAAAAGAAAGAAAAAGAAAATTGAAAATAAGGTATGGCAAGGTTTTGTGTCCCCCCCCCCCTTTTTTTGCATAGGCACAGTAAGTTTTGGGGAAGTAAGTAAGGGAATTTCCTTGGCCTAAGGGGTCTTGGGATTCTCCGCCCTGAAGCATGCTATCATGGGAACAACTACTGACTCCACACAAGATCCTTACCACACCATAAGGTCTTTTATGAGGTGTCAGGAAACTTTTCTCTCAGTTGTGGATGATAAAATTAGGCCCATGTAGCTAGAAACCTTGGTGTTTGCACAGATCATAATACAAGTTCTCAGATAGAGTGTTTATGGTTCTAACAGCTCGGTTCCATCATTGATGTAGTCAGTCTGTAAGAAGTGGACTTGGATTTTTGCTCAGATCCTAGGCCGAAGCTTAGGATAGTCTTCATTATGGTTCCAGAAGTTCTGCTTAGTTACAGTTGTCAAAGTCAGACTGTAATTAGAGATCTTGACTTTTGTACAAGTCCTAGGGTAAAGCCAAGGGTAGAGTTTTTTCTTATTGGTCCCAGGATAAGTTCTGCCCAGTCATGGTTGTCAAAGTCAGTCTTCTGTAGTTAGCACTCTTGGTTTTTGCAACAGATCAAACAAAGGACAACATGTTTTATGATTTCATCTTATTGTTAGATGATGTGATAGGACAGCCTGCACCCAGATCAAGTTGATGCCGTTTACTTGTTGTCAGGGTGTCATATCAGAATTGGCACAAGTTGGTGCCAGAGTGGTGTTAGAAATTTCCCAGGGGAGATTGGTTCCTGGTGTTTTTTCAGAGAACTGTATCAGTTCTATGGCTGGGATCTGGGGTTCGGGATTGCACAAACATTCTCCAATCTCATAGAGACTGAGTTTGTCCATATAACACATGTTCAGGGTAGGAGGAGCCCCTGCATTATAAAAAGTAAGAGTTCTTATCCCTAGATGATAAGATCTTGTTTCTGTGCATAAGGTTTCCTCTTTTTTATTATGTCTATACAAAAGCATATGGTGACATATTATATTGCTGTTGCATTTGGGGGTAAGAATGACAGACTACACAATCTCTGTACTCTGGTTTTGACCTGAGACTGTATCCCAGGAAAGACTTTTTCTTCTCGATTTTTGTATCAAGCAGAACCAAACCAGCGAGGTTAAAGAAAATATGTGTATGTGTATATATATGAAGAAATAAGTAAACTGAATTAAAAAAAAGTAGCTAAAAAGTGATAGAGGAGGCTACCTTTCTGTTTGGAAATACACACCCTAAGATGCATTATTATAGAAATATTAAAGATATAAAGGCAATATAGGCATCCTAATTAAGTCATTTGAGACATTCTTGTGGGGGTGAAATCCAAGGCAGTTTTTTATCACAGACCATGGTCTTGAGTTTGAAACATGATTTGCAGCATTTATGGGATCAGGTAGTGTCCTTGAGCTGGGGGTCTTTCTGAAGCTGAATCTGGTAACATGCAACAGTCCACATTTTCAGGGGGGTGGGAAGGGCCACATAGAATGAGTCAGCAGGTGTGTGCTTGTAGTTTATTGCTGGGCATGAGAATTCGGCAGAGAGGGTATCTTTTCGTTATGGAAGCTCGGTGGTGGTTTGTTGGACAGGAGGTTGTTTTCGTAGCTAATGAGTTAAGAACTAAGGGTAAAGAGGGTTAAATAAGGAGGGATAACAGATCAGGATATAGGGATGAGACGATGGAAGAGTTTATGAATGAGGGAGAGGGGTAATATAAATGAGAGGCTATGTCCACTATATCCATGGATTGTTTACAGTTTAGGTTTGGCAATCAGAGATGAGACAACTGTAAAGAAACTCAGGCCCACATACAAACTTTAGAGATCTATACAACTATTATTCTGCGGATATTCAGCATTCTGTTTCCTTTAAAATTATGAACATTGTGGAATCATGGTTAACAAAGTATAGTTGTCGTAAGTATCCCTGTGCTTTTGGAAATGAGGACTAATGAGAAAGGACCCTCTGTAAGGGGGTCCCATGCACAGCCCCGTTTATGGTCACGAAAGGTCCTGTCTAGCTCCCCCGCTCAGTGAGCCCCCAGTTACCAGTTGGAAGAGGAACGGTGAAATGCTGGTATCTAGGGTCTGCTGAGCCAGTCGCTGGCCTACCCCGGGATTTAAAAAGCCTTTCTTAATGTTATGCTCCAGGAAGTCTATTGTCTGCTTCCTAAATGATGATTTTTGTCTTAATGAATACCTGAAAAATGTAAGTACTTTTGTGTTCTGAATCCAATAACCTAAATGACTGTGTATGCATCTCTAGAACGTTACAGTGCACTTAAATTAATCGGCAACATAGTCTGAGATATTGCGAAGCAATAAAGACCATGTGATGGTCTCTCAGCATGAAGCATACCAACTGTGAGAAGAGTTCTGATGTGTGCTCTACACACTGCTTGGCCCTGACCCAAACTGTGAAATCACTCTCTGTGCTTCTTTATTCAAAGTTTAAAAAAATGAAAGACATTTTTCATTATCTCTCCATGTCCAACATCTTAGAAACTGCACTACTTTTAAACAGGAGGGACTCCACTTAAAATTGTCCTGCTAAAGAGAAACCTCTGAAGTATGAGGAACAAATAATTTCCTGATCTGGCCATTTAATTGAATAGCCATGCCATTATGCGTGGAAAACACTTCCTACTGTGAAAAAATAAGATGGCATTAATGAATATCTTTTTAGTACATTTTAGTAGAAGAGATAAAATAGACTTGTCCAGAGGGAGAAGATAGCTCCATGAAATAGAAGTAGCAAAAGAAATGAATTACATGCCCTAAAACTAAATATGTTTCACATACTCTCTTTTTTTAATTCAGATAAATGTTTTAAATGTATATCCTGATGCTCATGCCTTTTATTCAAACCATTGAGCCACAGCTTTGAGTTTCTTTTGGACTAGTTTAAGTTAGTCCAGTTTTGAGGTCAGTAAGATGTAGATACCAATATGCAATTTTTTTTCCCATAATCTTCACTCAGTGACCTTCACTTCAGGCAGTAAGCCTGGCCACCAGTGTTAACTTTGTCCTGAATAAGCTTAGTAAAATTGGCCTTTGAGCTTTTGAAAGTCAGTATGCCTTATTCTCAGGCGGTATGTATTTTATTTATCTCTTATTAAATCTTATTATTTCCATTATAATATATTCTTCTAGCATTGAATTTTCATAATACGCAGATGCAACTAAAATACTATTGAAAATACATGTAATTTTTCTTCCTCACACATAATTGCATAGCCTGAAATGTTCCAAGCACCTCAGACTGCTTGAATCATTGTCCACTTCTGAGACATGAATTAATATTTTCCTCTACCTGAACTTTTAAGTCTGTCTTCCAAAAGTCTAGGACACATTAATCATTACTTTCAGTCTTCAATTTCATGTCTATCAAAATGCTATGATGACAAAATTATTTTCTCCCCAGGTTGCCATCATATTTTTCTCACTGACTTCCTCCTTTCTTTGGTATGATTCATGAGAAATGAATAAAATGAATAATTCAATAACTTTCTTTTCCTCACAAGGATCTTTTTATAATTTCCTTATAGGAATACATTGTTTTATGTTCTTTATTTCCAAACTAAAATAATAGACTATGTGCTTTATCTTAATTATTCTATTGCTTATAAGTCATTTAAAGTTAAGTCCTTGAGAGATATTCATAACTATTTATACAAACTCCCTTGTTGCTGTATCTGCTTGAACACATTTACCAAGCTTGTAAGAAATAAAACTTTAAATGGAAAGTGTCAGTAAATTTCTGGAGGTATAATATCCTTTAGTTATTATGATGGTTTTCTTTTCAATCAATTCTGCATTCTGAATAAAGAAAAATTTCCTAGTGCTTTCACATTAAACAAAAATAGTAAGGTATATTACTACAGTTAGGACAAGGTTTTGGTCTTTTATTTGTAGCCTTAGGGGCCACGTTCAGTGTTGCTTGGGACTTGTTACTGTGCTCAAGGGTCACTCCAGTCAAGATTTGGGTCCTTCCTATGGGATGCCAGGATTCAAACCCAGGTCAACTACAAACTAGGCAAATGACCTATTCCTGTACTCTATTTTGCCTCACTGTTTTAGGCTTGAATCTGACACAAACATTGAATTAACTACCATAAAAACAAAAAGTCAAATGAAATTATCAGCTTGAACTGTCTTAATGCCAACATATTCTCCGTTAGATTTCACCATTTCCAAATTTCCTTCAACTGACTGTCTACTTTTTATATATTTTTATCTACTTTGTCCTAGATTAACAAGTTTCTAACATTTGTTATACTCATAATGTCATAAAATAACTACAAGAGAATTATTTTTAGCATTATTTTTACTGATGCAGTTGTAAGATTAAAGTTGCTTAACAATTTTGTTATTGCTCCACTGATAGAATTTCATAAGATGGGCCCAAAAGAAAAGTCTTCAGAGTCATTAACTTCTCTCTGTGCTTTGTATCAGGATCATAAGAGTTTTGCAGTACTATTTTGTAAAGCTGAGTTGAACACTTGCTTGTTTTTGTAATTCACTGATGTTTCAGCCAAATGAAACTAACTGGAATATTGAAAATCTTGTTGAAAATCATTCTTCCTTTTACCTTCAATTGTGAAAACCATCTGATTTTCTTTCTGCTTTCACATTTCCTGGTTCCTTTTCTGAAATATATTCTTCAATTTGATTTTTTTAAGGATAAAACTTCCATTGCCTTGCTGCTTATATCATTAGTAACCCTTTTCTAGTCATTTTGATAGACAGCTTTGGGGTTTCAAATAGTATTCAAATACCATTGACCATTGAAGAATCTTACAAAATTTTCTTTTTCTTCCATTTCTTCTTCTGTCGGCCAATTAAGCCACCATCACTAATCCCTAACCATCATGCTCTAAGTGAATTTGTGCTCAATTAGTCATAAATCATTACATATTCTACTCTTAAACTCTTGCATTGATTTTCTTTTTTTGTTTTTGTTTTTTTGTTTTTGTTTTTGGGCCACACCCGGTGACGCTCAGGGGTTACTCCTGGCTATGCACTCAGAAGTCGCTACTGGCTTGGGGGACTATATGCGAAACCAGGGGATCGAATCGCAGTCTGTCCTAGGCAAACGCAGGCAAGGCAGGCACTTTACCTCCCGCGCCACCGCCCGGTCCCTGATTTTCTTCTTGAATTTCATACCTGCCATTACACAAATTCAAAATTTTGCCTGTTTTCAACTGGGGCTGAAACAAATTTCTAATGTAGTTTGTCCTCACTTTGTCATATAGGGGCAGATTTATGGTTTTCAATTTCAACTAGGCCTCAGCATTATTTGGCAATTCTTTAACTTCCTAGAAAAATGAATCTTGGTTTTATAACCCTGACCTAAATGCTAGTATGAGAGCTTGAATCTCTCTCACAGTATCCTGGAGAGATTTGGGGGAGATTCTAGTAGAGATGTTTTTGCAAGAGCCACATAGAAATAAATAAGCCTCCATTTTCTGGAGAACTTGACTCCCATCACGATTCTTGCTCACATCTGCTACTTATAAGATACTTAGAATTGTTCTATGTCCATTGCCAGAGTTTTTACCTAGAGGGTGATTTATTGATTTTGGAGTTATTGGATCGAAGAAATTTCCCTTCATAATCTAAGCCCTGTTACCTCATTTATCTAAACTCTATGAGTTCCCAACCCTAACTCTTCTTCATATAATTACTAGCACTTAAACAGGCTGCTATAGATGAAGCTACGTAGACCGCCATTAACCTTCCTAGATTTGTTTGCTATGATAATTTATTGTCTTTGCTTAACCAAAACCTGTAATATGTTTAACAGATAAAAATAGTTTTCTTTCGGCGCCCGGGAGATAGCATGGAGGTAAGGTGTTTGCTTTTCATGCAAAAGGTCATCGGTTTGAATCCTGGTGCCCCATATGGTCCCCCGTGCCAGCCAGGAGCAATTTCTGAGCATGGAGCCAGGAGTAACCCCTGAGCACTGCCGGGTGTGACCCAAAAACCAAAAAAATATATATATAGTTTTCTTTCATTTTAATGAAGTAGATACTGAGAGAGATGAAGTGGATTTGATCATGTAAATCCTAAAATCCTAAAACAGAAATAAAGAGCAAAATGTTTTGTTATCTGAATCTATCTTCCTTATGAACTTCTATAGACATAGAAAATAAGACATTGTATTTTAGGCCTCTTTGTTCATCTTTGAAATTAATGCACCATTCTTCTTATTCCTAGGTCAAATTACTACTTCCTACCTCTTCACAGAAAAAATATCTATTGTTTCAGCGAATTGATTATTAATCCAAGAAGCAAACTATGTATGGGCCTAAAACCAACTAGAAAATCCAGGCTAGTGTTATGGATTTAATAAGAGTTTCACTGAATATGAAAAAAATGTTTTCAATGCTTTTCTTACTCAAGAAATAGTAAAACTAAGGGCTGGAATGATAGTATGACAGGTACGGTGATTATCTTGCTCATGGATGCCCTGGTTTAAATTCCCAGCATCCCATATGGTCCCCCAAGTTTTGCCAGGGAGCAGAGCCAGGAATAAGCCTTATGCACTTCTGGATGTGGCACAAAAAAGCAGAAGAAAGGGACATAAATATTATAGTAAAAGTTATGATAAAGAAAGATTTCTTTACATTTAATTTTACAGTGAAATAAAGAAAATCACTAAGAATGAAAGTCAAAGTTTACATAGAGGAATGGACATTTCAGTAATCTGTACATATAGCAGTTTGTATTACAAAAATGTAGTAGGAATGCTCTATAGGAATTAAGATTATTAAAAACAAGGGATCTTTAGCACTTAAAGTATTAAGAGTATGAGTTTATAGGCATGAATATGCCTATATATGTATGGTTGTGTAAATGCTCATAAGAATATGTGTGTTATGTATAAGGAGTGGGATTGTAAAAACAGAGAAGAAAAAATTATTCTTAGCTTGTTAAATGAGACTATTTTTTCTCTATGCACTTCTCCTAACCATAGAATCTACACTATAGATGATCCTAATAACTATGTAAACATGATTTGATCCAAATCTTTCTAATGCATTATGGGACTCTAAAATTTTCATATTTGCATGATTTTCATTATATCATTATAGCTATTCTTATATTATTATGAAAGCTTTTCTAGATTACATACTTACTCTGATTAAGAACTGTGGGAAGTATGATGGTGATTATTTTAAATCAGCATTATTCAACTGGGGGCCATGGCAATAAAACAGGAAGACAGCAGGGGCCCTGGAAGAAGACAAGATCCAAAAGAAGCCAAGAATAGAAGAGAGTTGATACATGCTGTTTTAAAGAAAAGTTATGATCTAGGCATTTAGAATACAGTAGAGGAGAAAGAGAAAGAATAGAATAATAGTTGAGTTGCATATAGTATATTCCAAGCTTCTTAGAACCAAAGTGTTATTCTTGTGGGAGGTCTTTGGAAATTGTCTTACTGGAGTAGTCAAGATGACTAGCCTTGTTCATGCCTTGGTAGAATTTTGCTGTTGACATTTCAGTGGCATGTTTATAAGCTCACAATCATGCTTGTGTGGTCATGGTTGTAGATCTTTAAGATCAAAGATCACATTTAAACTAGAATGTGATGATTGATAACAGCTCAAAGATGTTCTATTTCTGGTACTTGAATGCTACCAAACAGAATTTTCTTTTTAAATTCAATCCTTTTCTTGTATTGAAGCCATTAATCTCAGAAAGAAGGGGCATTGTATATCTACAGCTTTAAGGCTCTTGCTTATGGAGTCTGATCCCTGCCATGCCTGTTTGGAATGCCAACTTCAATAGAATTTAATGTCATATTTTTAAGTAAATATTAATTATGAGTTTAGTAGCTTAGAAGTTCTCTACTGATTAGGGGAACAAAATGGTTAAATCTCGAATAGAGAGCCTATAAATGTGGGAGAGAGGTGGAGTTTATGAATGAAAGGATTGGGATGAAGGTCAAGAGAGCCCAGAACCAGCTCTTGACAACATAAAGTGACAGTAGTTATAAGCATACCCCAATATTGGTTTGAAAAATGACTATAATTTTTGAAAACCAGCCTTTGAGCTTTATCTGTTAATAGAAAAGGAAGAGATTAGAGGAAGTCTAAGAAATCTTTTTGAGTGGTTATCGTGAACTTCTGAGAGAAAGACAACTTTCCCAGACAGATGTGTGAATTCTTTCATTCCTCTCATAGCAAAACTCTAACCTGGAAACATATCTAAATATGTATGTGCTGATAGCAATATATGTGTGCACAGATGTATGTCTTCATTGAGTAATCTGTTCTTCTATAGCCAGCAATGATCACGCTTCACTAATTACTAGCTAATTATGACAATGGAATTTTTTCATTTAGAAAAATTTAACTTAAATAAGCACTAACTACTGTTGTCTGTGTTGTCAAGCCTAATATTCTAAACTAGTTCAAATACATTGCTTTTAATACTCAGAATTCCCAGTGATAGATAGAGCAATGGTATTTTTCTTATAAAAATTCTGCCTTACAGGCATCAATGTTTTTCAGTCTTAAATACGAGTAAATTGATTGGGTGGCAGCAGCCTGGTTTTGTGTGTGTCTGTGTGTGTGTTAAGATACTTTTTTTTAATTAAATGTCAAACCCGGCTTGGCACTGGAAATATATTGCATGCTTGATGTTTGTGGAAAAACTGTCAGCTTGTCGCTCCCTGTCAAATTGCACCCTGCCTCTCCATGATTACTTTAGGCTAAGGGCACAACTTCCTATCACAAATGGCTCGATATTGCATGACTTCGGGAGAAACCCAAGATAAACTATTTGTCTTCAGGAGATGGAATCTTATATTTTTAATTATCTTTAGCTACTTTAGTTTGGCAGATGTAACCATAAGTCAAGGAACCTGATTCAGAATTGAACATCAAAAGGCAAGTTGAAAGATTTCAGAGCAGTAGTTCCTTGGATTTGAATATCTGCTGGTTGTGTTGGAATAGAAATGTTTTTATTCTGCCTGCCACAGCAATAGTTGATGCATATGTTTTCCACATTTGGAAAATGTCAAACTGGAGAGTCTTTGATAGTCAAAATACTTACACAGTTTCTCTGTTCTTTAAAAATCTTGAGGCTGAAAATATAGTACAGCAGGTAAGGTACTTGCCTTGCATGTGGGCTGACTAGGTTCAATCCCCAGCATCTCATATGGTCCTCTGAGCTCATCTATGAGCAATTTTTGAGTGCAGAGCCAAGAGTTACCCCTTAACACTGCCAACTTCCAAAAAAAAAGAAGCCAATTTATTTTCTGTGGTCATGGGTTTTTGTGAGATTTTGCCTTTTCTGCCTGATAGATTTAATGCAGATAAATGGAGCTTTCTATGAGAGAGGAAAGAGGGAGGGAGGAGATATCAACATTTTATTACTTGGAGGAACCAAATGAGAGTAAAAATGGAAACTGTGGACAACTTTTATGGTGGGAATTCCCCTGATTCACACTCAATAAAATAGTGCTGTGAAAATATTACTAATATTATACTAATACAAATATACTAATGTTATGTTAATAATATTACTAAAAATTACTGTGAAAGATATGTAATCCATTTTGGTCAAAATAAAAGTTTTTATTATAAAAAAGTAAAAAATTCCATATGTAATAAAATATATGCATACACATAAAATTGCAATTGTTATTTCAATAAGAAAAATAGAATTTGAAGTTAAAATGAGAAATTTCAGATGCATGGGGGGATTCAGGACTGGAGAGAGAATGCAGTGACCAGGACTAACTCCTTGCATGCAACCAACACTGGTTTAAATCTCTAGCATCAACTGAGCACTACTTGGTACAGTCCTGGAGAACCCGGAGTATTCTTGGAATGGTCCAGGTAATCCCCAGCATCACAAGGCCCAAGTAGCACCTCAGCCTTAAGTTCTCACCCACCTGCCTGTTTGGCTGAGAATTATAAAGAAAGCTAAATAGGAAAATAAAGGAAGGAATGGGAATCTCTCTTCACTGATGTAAAAATAAGCCAGTGGTGTTTATAAATATTCCAGAAAGTCTACCAACTTTATGCATATTTATTTCTTTTTATCTTTCAAGAATGGCAAATTAAGATCCTTATAAATAGAAAATGATGACATTTTTCACTTTCAATCAAGTGCATTAAAATGGCATTTCCGCGAAGTGCATTTCAGTGGACTATAGGGACATGTTATTTTTGTAATTCAATTTCTGTTTTTCAGTCAAGTTCAATATGAAGGTTAGAAGACTAACTCCAATCCTATGGTTAGTTAGAAGCTATATAACACATACATCACATCAGGGTCTTTGAGGACTGTGCATGGTTTTGATCTATGAACTTAATCATCATTAAATCTGGTGCTATTTAAAATTTTACTAAAAATTTCCAAAGAACTGTACTTAGAGAAACCATTTTATCATTTTAAAGACTGTCATTTGTCTTGCATATAGTTGACTCAGGTTCTATTCCTAGGCATTCTATATGATCCCCTGAGTTTGCCAGTAACAATTCCTGAGCACTTTATGTATGGCCCAAAACAAAACAACTAAGTAAAAAAGAAATCTACTAAGCAAAAATAATAAAAATAATTTATAGAGTTTGTGGAGAAATAAAATGCAATATGTTCTTTGATGTGAAGATTGTTTAAGTGTATGCCCCCTTATCAATACAATAATATGCATTTCCTACATTCAGAAGGGATGTTCTTATTACTTTCTTTAGTCCTTTATATTGCTAAAGATACCATCCTTCAATCTTGGGTGTGCTAATAATATTTTGGGAGATTCCTTAGTATCTACTCATTCTTAGAGGTTTGATATTATAATGTTTAAAATTTTATTTTGAGTAAGTCATACATGCCTATGACCCCAGTTTTGTGCTCAAGGATTATCACTCATGGTGATGCTTTGGGAGCTTATAGAAAATTGTGAATAAAATCTGTGTCTGCCATATGAAAGGCAAGCATGTAAACCTCTGGATTCTATGACCTTAGGTATTAGCATTAATATCTATATGATTATGATTCTAAATGCCTATTTTCATTTAAAAAATTCCATGCTGGGAACAGGGGTGGAGGGAGGACAACATTGGTGGTGGGAATACCCCTGATTCAATGTCACTATGTACCTAAAATATTACTGAGAAAGATTTTTAATCCACTGTGGTAAAAATAAAAATAAAAATTCCTCAAAAAATTTCCTTTTATCTTTATATACTCTTTATCTCATGGATTTTCATTTCAAGCTTTCATGAAATGAGTGTATTTTATATTTAATCTTGCTTCATCTATCTTTATTACAAATATAGACCTTTTCAAATCATAACCTTTCATTCTATCTTAAAAACTTTACCAAGCTATTTATAAATCATGTCAATCATCCATTTATGGTGCACCACTTACTGATTTTTAGCACAATCACAGAATTGTGTATCCATCACTTTTATTTATTTTTGATTTTTTTGTTATTTTTTGGGTCATACCCGGTGATGCTCAGGAACCGGTTACTCCTGGCTATGTGCTCAGAAATCGCTCCTGGCTTGGGGGACCATGTGGAATGCCAGGGGAAGAACCGCAGTCTGTCCTAGGTTAACACATATAAGTTATATATATAACTTATAAGTTATATATAACATATAAGTTATATATATATATATAACACATATAAGTGCCCTACCGCTTGCGTCTCTGCTTTGCCTATACCTTCAGTTTAATGCAACTTTTCATATACAATAAAAAAATCTCCATCATTCATGCCCTCACTTGCCACAGTCCTAGGCAGTAACTAAACTCTTTTAATATTTTTTCTATTCTTGACAGTAGATTTATATCTATATATAAAGTAGATTTATATCACATGTGCTCCTTTTTAACTAACTTTATTCACCTCACATAATAACCCATTTGTAATTTTTTAGTACATCTATTCCACTTGTGGCCAAGTAACTTTGCTCCATTCATTAATTTGGGGATATTGGGATATATTTATACACTTTGTAAGTTATTTACAATGTTGGTGTAATCATGTAGCAATATTTGTGTTGACACGGTTTTATTCTAATGTAGAATTATCGAATCATAGTGGTGTTATGTCTAACCATTTAAGGAACCAATAGATGGTTTTCTAGAGAAAACACAGCATCTTCAATTGCCACCAGCAATGCCTAGTGTACATTTTCTTTACATCCTCTTGGGTAGTTTTTATAATTTGTTTTCTAGTTTGCAGTCATTCACTTGCACTTAAAACTGAAACTCACTGGTTTTGATTTGTTGCTTGCATGATCAATGAATACTTCTGAACATTCTTTTATGTTTTTACTTTGAATTTGTATATTTTCTTGGAAGGTAAATCTTCAGATCTTTTGCCCATTTTTAAATTCTTTCTCTTTCACTGTGTTATGATAATTCCTTATATCTAGCACCTTGAATAGAAAAGAACCAAAGATTATCAGTAAGTTTTTCTCAAGCTTATTTTCTCACAACTCAAATTTGAGTCTTGGTTCCACTGTGAGATAATTTTGTTGTGATATGAAAATAGTTGTATATTTATTCTATCACATGTATATCAGTTGACCTAGCACTGTTTATTAAAAGATGACAATCTTGAGCAAACAGTTGCATGAACATTAAGTGGAAATAAAAAATAATCAGATCTAAGAACCAAACACAAAGTCAACTACAGCAGAATCAAGATACCCTATCTATAAGAAGTTATATACAAAATCGACAGTTACATACAAAACGGGCAGATGGAAGACAACACTGCTAGAGGTAAAGGTCCTAATTCACTGTCACTATGTGCCTTTAAATGTGAAAGACTTGTAATTCACATTGGTCACAATAAAAGTTAAAAAACGATGACAATCTTTGTAAAACCACTTGTATTATTCATTGTTCCCTCATTTTATTACTGTTGCTTTGTTTCACATTATCATTGTTTTCTCTGACTCTTTTGAAGTGAATTTTTGTCTAACTAAAATCTCCTCATCCTCTGCACTACAGTTATCGATAATTAACAGATCAAATGTTGGTTGTGACCCTCTTGATTAGAACTTTTAAATTAAGCATTACAGATGAAGTACCTGTGCCTTTATTAAATACATAAGTTTTTCCTTCCTCTCTTTTGAAGCTACAGTGCTATTTTGAGTAAGCCAAGTTTGTCTCATTCAATTTGAGATCTCCTTTCTGCTGCTTGGAAGTCTCTCAAGCAGAGATTTTTACTTCTAGCCCAGATATGATTGCCTGAGGATTATCTTTCCTCTAGTTTGTCTAGTCAATGAGTAGAAATGCTTTTGACTAGTTTTGACATTATTGAATATGCTACTGAGTGCAAAGTAGACTTTAAGTTAATAGTTACAGTGTTCTTTTATAATAAAGTCAACTAAATTTAATCTGGGACCTGTGTTTTTAAAGGCATGACACTGAGTGCTATAGAAGTAGGAGTATTGATTATTAAATAAAGAATAATATTGCTCCTCTGGTTTATTCACAGTTTTGCATGTTGAGTTAAAAACATGGAAAATAATGATCAATGTCATTGATAAAGTTTTAGTTGTACATTGCAGAAAACTCAGTATGAATCTCTGGAGCTTATACTTAATTTTTTTGTTCCCAAACTATCAAGTATCTCCTTTAAAATTCCAAATATGTATGAATGCTTTCTTGTGAGTGCTAGCTAATTCCATAAAAATCTGGCTCATGTGGGATGAAAAGCAAATTATACCAAAAAAAAGTAGTCTTTATAAGTTAGTTCCATTAAATTCTGCAATATTTTGTTATTTACTCTGTATAGATTTTATCCTATAAGTTAGAAATTAATAAGTTTAGAGAGATTTTATATTAGATATTTGATCTATTTTGAGACAGGAAGACAGAATTAAATTATTTAAATCTAATATGTTAATCAGGAAGGATCATATTTGTCTGCATAATAGCAAATCCTGAATGATCTTAAAATGTATGTCTAAAATATATTTAGCAAAGGATGGCAAAAAAATTAATTTGAGCAAGGTGTTAGTATTAAATAAAAATTAAACGAAATTATTTTGAGGATTTTATTTAGACTTTCCCCCTGATAATTAACAGCAAACTTATAACCTTATAGAAATACTGTGGTTAAATTATAGGTGATCCAGAGGCTGTAGAATAACAGAAATGTAGCAAATCTCAGCAGCATCTTAAAGTTATTAGATCTCATGATTCTTTTCTGTGTGAATTAATATTCGGCAAAGCCATACATTGCAAGCTGACTCTTTTTCTTTCATCTTAAACTTGTTTTTGCCACAGGGTAGAAACTAACCAGGAATTGAATGATGATGAAACTTTAATGGCTTTAGTAGTTTAAGGCTATTCAAAGAATTATACAGAGAAGGTTTTCAGAGGGTTAAAGTTCAAAAGTAAATTGTTGTACAATATCTTTCTTAGGATGAATTTCTGATATTGTAGAAAGTATTTTAAAGTTTACAAATTTATTTTTCTTGTGTATTGAGGTAGAAAGATTTACAACAGGGTTAATAGTTTGATATATGCACCTTTTCAATCTTATACCCATTACCAGTGTCCACTTCCTTCAACTATGTCCTAGAAACCCAGACAGTGCCCCTCCCTATTCCTAGTAAGCTCAGCTTTGTAGACCAAGTCCATATAACTGTGGCTTTTGAACCTTTGGAGGCGGGAGAGATAGCATGGAGGTAGAGCTTTTTAACATTTGTGGTTCCTTAATTGTTCCTCAATTGTCCACATATGAAAGATCATTCTGTCCCTCTGTCCTTCTCCTTCATTCAGCATTATACTATTTCATCCATATAGTGACAAATTATGTACTTTTACATTTTTATAGCTGAATAGTATTATATGCTGTACATGTACATAATTTCTTTATCTAGTCACCAGTTTAGTACTTGGTGTTAGTCATGTTTTTTGCATTTTCTGTACATAGCTAGCTCCCTGCCCACTATCCTATATCAGGACCCTGAAAAAGCATTATTTTTGTTTTGTTTTGGTGAGGCTCAGAAGTTACTCCTGGCTATGCGCTTAGAAATTGCTCCTGGCTTGGGGGACCATACGCATGGAACGTTGGGGCATTGAACGGTGGTTCATCCTAGGTTAGCGTGTGCACGGCAAAAATCCTACGGATTGCGCCACTTCTCTGGCCCAAGAAAAAGCATTTTTATAAGCATTGATATGCATAATCACAAACCAAGAGGCATTTTCTTCTTTTAGTATCCTCATAATAGAAAATAATGTTTTAACTCAATGTGCAAATTTCTTTTTAATATTAAACAATTCTCAATATCTGCCAACTATCTTTTAGTAGGGTACTTAGCCTTTCCTTGGAAAGGCTTTTTGGTTTTTCTAAGGCAAGGGTTTTTCTTAACTACCTTAGCAGCAGATACAAATATCTGGCCCAGTTTCTGGAGTAACCCCTGAGCACTGCCACATGTGACGCAAAAACCTAAATAAATAAATAAATATAGTTTCTTTGGGGAGTAAAATAATCTATGGGAACAGTACAAAAGTCATTTGCTGACAAGGGTGGCACACTCAGGACTTTTGCTGAGTGATTTGGATCTCTGTACTTGTGCCCCAGTTGGCAGATTGATTGAAATGCTGTTCTCTCTAAACACTAGAGCTTTTGGTCTGCTGTAACTCTTTGTTTATTTATTTTTGGTGTTTGGGCCACATCCAGTAGTGCTGAGGGGATAATCAGAAATAGCTCTTGGCAGGCTCAAGGGACTATATGGGGTGCTCGGGATCAAACCCTGGTCCTTCCAGGGTCAGCCACTTGCCAGGCAAATGCCCTGCTGCTGTGCTATCTCTCTAGCCCCTGCTGTAACTCTTAAATAAGATTATATTATAGAGAAAGCCTCTGAGGTAAGGACTGTTAAAAGAGCTCCATTGTTCAAATAAAATTCATACTTCAGGAAGATAATAAAAATACAATAAAGTCATGATTTGCATAATCTCATAATTAATTCCAACAGATTACAGCCTTTTTCAAAGTAAGATAGATTCCTAGAAAATAACAGTTCTAACTTTCAAAGGCACTAATAATAGTCACTCCCTCAAAATTTACCATTTTCTGGTTCATTTAGCTTAATAAATTCCAGTTCCATTCATGTTACAGCAAATTGTATGGTTTTTTTAAATTTCTGTCAGCAATACAATATTTCACTGGATTCATGTACCCCATCTTCACTTATCTGTTGTTGGACATCTAGGTTGATTTCAAGTCTTAGCAATTGTAATGAGGACTGCATTGAATAGTGGTGTGCATATATCATTTGGAAGGAAGTTTTCTGTCCTGGGGATAGATATCCAAAACTGGGATTGCTGGGTCACAATGCAACTAAATTTTGATTTTAGTGACAATCCACCAGATTGTTTTTCATATGGGTTAGACCAGGCAGTATTGGTCAAGAGTTGCTTTTTCACCACATCCCTGCAGAGATTGTTCTTAATATTTATGATGTGAGCCATTCTCAGTGGTATAAGTCAACATCTCATTACTGTCTTAATTTGGACTTCTGTAATGATAAGTGATGTTGAGTATTTTTATGTGCCTGTTAACTATCCTTAGGTCTTCCAAAGAGTCTTTTCATTTTCATTTTCTCTCTCCATTTTGATGGGCTTTTAGTTTTTGTGGAGTAACCTTCGTGAATCCTTTGTATATCCTAGATATCAAAACGTTTTCTGATGTGTTCAGTGCAAAAAATTTTCTCATTCAGTCATATGCTTTATAATTCTTGCCAATGTTTCTTTTGCCATCCAAAACTTTTTAGTTTGATTTAGTCCCATTTATTCAGATTTGTTGTCATAGCCCAATCCATTGACATCCTATCATTGAAGACTTATTTGATGTATAAGCCTTGGAGTGTTCTGTTTTTCCTCAATGATCATTATGGATTTGGGTCTAATCTCAAGGTTTTTAATCCACTTTGAATTTACTTTTACGTATGGTATGAGATATGATTGAATGCAATTTAACTGATATACATATGGCTGCCCCAGTGTTTTTGTTTGTTTGTTTTCAGTATCTTGTGGAATTGTTTTCCATCCTGTTACTCTGAGCCTGCATCTGTCCTGAAATGTTAAGTGTGTTTTCTGTAAATATAAAATGGCTGGGCTTTGTTTTCTGATCCAACTCACTATGTATGCCGTTTGATGGGAGAGTTTAGTCCATTAATATTTAAAGAAACTATTAACAGAAAGGACTGTTGTGCCATATATTATGTAGGATTTTTGATGCTACCATTGGATACTTGGTTTATATACTTGATTTTTGTGTAGTTTATTTAGAGTCAGTTTGATTAGCATGAATGTTATAAAGTTTTTTTTGTCTGAGAATCTTTTGATTTCTCCATCCCATCTTTATATGTGATAGGTTTGCTAGGTAGTGAACTCTAGGTTTAAAATTTTCTTTTATTCAGTAAAGTGAATATGTCATTCCACTCTTTTCTTGCCTGGATTGTTTCAAATGGGATATCTTGTTTGATTCTTATGTTCTTTCCTTCATACTTAAAGTTTTTCTTCTCCCATACTGCTTTAAAGACTCCATCTCCCTTTATTGCCATTTGGCTTACTATATGTCTTGTTCTGTTAGGGTCTATATTTTTTGGTCAATGTCTTTGCCTCTTGCATTTTACAGCAGCCTCTTTTTGAAAAGAGGCTATTATATTTCACTTTTCCTCCCCTTCTTGTATTTCTATAATTCAGAGTGCTACGGGGAAGAGATTTTGTGATAATAGTGGCTAAAAGGACCTGGCTATCACAGCAAACATGGGTAGATTCATCTGAACTGAGACAGCAGTCTCAAGGTACTCAAGGCAGGTGGCAGTCTGGAGGAAGTGCTGGGAAGAAGAGATTGGCATTGATACTGGTGCCTGAAGAGGTTCTAGATGTATCAGAGACCTAAATTGAGACAGCCGAAGCTAAGCACTAAGGATAGGTCTTGGGTTGGAGAAGCTCTTGGAGAAGAGATTGCTGGTGATAAGTTAAGGGGGTCCCAGTGTAGCAGGAATGAGAAAATCACCCTCTTGGTAGACACATCTGAATTGAATAGCAGAGGCATGGGAATCAAGATGGAAAGTGGACTGGGAGAAACCCTGGGGGTAAGATATCTGCACTTATACTGGTGCTAAGGGAGTTCTTGATGTAACAGGGATCAAGAAATCTCTCTCTTGCTAAACCTTTCTGAATATGGGCATCTTGCTGTGGTAAGTGCTGAACTGAGATAGCAGACATGTGGGACTCAAGATGAATCAATGACTGTGGGGAATGCTGAGTGAAAGAGAATGACAGTGATACTTATGGCTGAGGGGTTTCTGGTTTTAGCATAGGCCAAGAAATCCCTCTCTTGGTAGATGCACCTAAATTGAGATAAAAGATGGGCAGGACTCAAGATGGAAGGTGGGCAGTGATGGGGAGAAGAGATTGGCTCTGATACTGGTGACTGAGAGGGTCCTGAATATAGTAGGTCCAGAAAGTCCTTTTCTTGGTAGAAGCACCTGAACTGAGATAGCTGACATGTGTGACTCAAGATATTTTGTAAATATTAAATATTACTATTATTGAAATGTTGACAAATTAAGAGCATTCTAAATGTTATTTCCCTGGGAAATTCAATTATATATGGCTGACTGGTATAAATAAAAGTCCTCCCTTCACTTGTAAATGATACTCGGGTTCATTTTTGTTTGTTTCTTAAGAAAAATCTGGGATATAGGAATGACTGGTATTAAAACATCTACCTTGCAGTCTGAAGGCTTCAAATTCAGCACCCAACACCGTTCCTCTGTACTGAGTGAGAGG
Organism: Crocidura indochinensis; assembly: GCA_004027635.1. NCBI lineage: Eukaryota > Metazoa > Chordata > Mammalia > Eulipotyphla > Soricidae > Crocidura > Crocidura indochinensis. The sequence goes on along the minus strand of PVKC010001601.1, from coordinate 4,397 downwards.
CCCTGACCCATGAGAAAAGGCTCAGCCTTCAGTATTCCCCCAGTACAAAACAAAAGTAGCAGCTTGCCAACTGTGAGGACCACATTGCCACCAAGTATCTGAGACAGCATTGAATTATATGTGACCCGTGAGTCATGAGTAAGCCTGAAAAATGGGAGAAAGAGTTAAAAATGTAGCTAAAAACAAATCCACACACAAAAACATGCTATATATCTCTCCATTCTAATCTTAGACTCTCATTTCTCTTGGAAAATTACCTATTTACCTAATATTTCTATTTAAACATTCATAGCTTTTATTTGTAAAATCCCCAAACAAATGAATCAACAAAACAGTACTTTTGTGCAATGTATAGGAAGGAATGAACTATCAATACATAGGTCCTGGGTGACTGCAAATAACTTCACAATCCAAAGCAACTACACAGTGCTAACAGATCCAAGGGGGATGTAGTACATACAATTCTGGAGAAAAAACACAAATTATGATAGAAAGCAAATCAGTAATGCTTGAGAATGGAAAGAATAACCCTGGAAAAGAGGCGAGGAAAGGATTCCCAAAGAGCAGAATAAAAACTTGCACATATGAATAATATATGCACATTAACAAAATCTCTGTATCACCATTCATTTGTACCTGGTAATGATAGATTAGTTTAGGCATACGTTATCATATGTAATATTATATAATATATGATATATAACATATATATGTGTATTTAAATGTATATGCCTTTAAAAGATCCAGATTGTGCTAAGATTTGAATAGTCCATCAAATCATATACTTTAAAAGTATGTATTTTTATTATAACATAGTTTCTAACTATACTTACTAAATAAAAGTAAAACATATTAAATTTTATTACAGAGTTGACATCTTTAAAAATGGTTTCCATGTGTTATTATTTTTTGCTGGTGTTTTCTTTAAAAATATTTTTTGTGGGGCCGGAGCTATAGAACAGCGGGTTGGGGCTTGCCTTGCACGTGCTCGACCTGAGTTCGGTCACCGGCATCCCACATGGCCCCCTGAGCATGCCGGGGAGGCTGCCTGAGCAAAGCTAGGAATAGCCCCTGCGCATCACCTGGTGTGGTTAAAAAAAAAGACAAAAAATGATTTTTTGTATTTTATTTTTGTTTGTGAATTCACGTATACTTTTGATAAGAAAATTCTCTAGTCCTCATTACTTAGAAGATCAATCATTTTTCAGAGATTTCAGTAATGTTTTAGCTTCCCAGTAATTTGACTTCAAAAGTTGGTGCTTCCTTGAATTTTTCTTCCTCTTTTCCAGAGGCTCAGTAAATGTTGTTTTGTGTCAAGTTAGATGGTAAACATTTTAAATTTGCTGACCCAATGGGTCTAAGTTGCTGCTTCATACACACCCTTTCCCTTCCTCTTACCTCCTGTCCTTCATATCCCCCGTTCTCTTTTGAAACCCCTTTTTAAAAAGGGTGAACCTTTCTTCACAGTTGACCTTTCTGAGCTGGACACAGCTGGATTTGTCCTGTAGCACACATAATGCTGATTTCTCCTTCCCTTGGGTAATGACTCACACCCATTAGCTAGTTAGTGAACTGTACTTCCTTCTGTTTCCTCTTTGGTTTATGGAATCACATGCTGGTTGGTTCTCTGTTTTCATATTTGAAAGCATTTCCCCCTTTTTTTCTCCTGGACAGCTGCTTCTCTAGTGGCTGTTGAGTTTTCTATTGATTCCTTTGTTCTCTATTCTGCCAGTTTTAAACACTCTTTTGATAAAACTCACCTAAAGGCAATGCCCAAGAACATTTGCTTCCAACTTATAATCTAAGAAACCTTTGCTGAAATCTTAATAAAATCAGCCCCTGGACAGAGCTGTTTACTCTGCAGACAGAATAGTGTTATCTTTCTGTGTTGTACTGTCTTTCTAGTAGTTTTTAGATTTTGTGCTGAATCATATTCTTTAGCTATTATTGTCTTGCAGTTTTCAAACTCTGCTTGACAACTGAGTTATCCAATATTTTGCATAAGATTGATAATTTATACAGTAACATGTAGGGTTCAATTGTCATTTTTGCTTTGCTTTGCTCTTCCTGTACCCTTTGCATTTCTTATTTTGATGTATTCTTTTTTGGGGGGGGGCCACACCCGGTGACGCTCAGGGGTTACTCCTGGCTATTCGCTCAGAAGTCGCTCCTGGCAGGCACGGGGGATTATATGGGGATCCGGGGAATCGAACCGCGGTCCATCCTAGGTTAGCGCAGGCACTTTACCTCCAGGGCCACTGCCCAGCCCCTTGATGTATTCTTGTAGTGATTGCAAAATTAGAAATATAAACAGGTAGCTAAGCTTAATTTATCCAGGAAGGGATTTGAGTGGCCAATTCTGGGAACTGGGCAGAGAAAAGTAGGTCATAAATTATAATGCTCAGCAGAACAGAAGAGCCCAAACCAACCTGTTACTTAGGCAGAAAGGTAAGTGGGGCCACTGAAATGACTATTAAGTTAATGCCTGGTTGGGATCTAAAAAAGAATATATCCACTAAACAATTTCCAGCAACAAGGAACCTGTCTCAATGTCTTGTGTTTTACCCCTTTAGTTTCAATATATATGCACTGTAGTGTTGTGAAGAACCCAATGTAAAAACTCCATTCTTGTGCCCTTATTTACTTTGTTTTTCCATTGCTATTATTGCTAGAAAAACTCCTATAACAATGCTCTGAATTCTTGTTCTACGCCATGATTTCAATTGATTGCCTAGTTATGGTCTGTTAAATAACCACCTTTGCCTAAAGATGGTTTTGTTATGATTGATTCTGCAAATTCTTTTATAACAGTACCATGAAAATCGTCATTCATTGGAAACTGGGGTTAGTTCTCATTTCAACTTTAGTTTATATGAGCAAAACTGAAATACTTAGATGCTTAAAATTTAGTGGTGGTTTTTCTCCCCAATTTAGTCAGAGTTTTTATTACAATGAATGTACTTCCCTCAGGATTGAAATAGATACCAACAATAGGAATGCCATATTGAATGTATCACTTCTCCACTCACATGAATTGTTAATGAAATTTATTATTCATGAAACCTATATAAGCTCATCTTAGTTTTATCATAATTTCTTACTGATTGAGATTCTGTGGCTTACAATACTGTTAAAATTTCTTCTCATGCACATAATTCTAACACCATATCCATCACTAGTGTGCACTTGATTCATATCCATCACTAGTGTACCTCTCCTAAAAACCTGAAGACCCACTCTTCAAATCCTTCTTCCCCTATCAACTCAGTTTGTGGATCAATTCTCTAGTAATATTGCCTTTGGGCCTTTTTGCTCCCTTTCTATATTAAGCCAAAATATGAGAGAGATTACATTGTTTCTGATCCTTTCCTTCTAATTGACTTCAATCAATATGTAATGCTTTCTAGTTATATCTATGTTGCTACAAATTGCATGATTTTGTGCTTTCTTAGATATGTATTTATTATGTTGCATAAACATACTATAACTTCTGATCCACTTATATTGGGCATTTGTGTTGTTTCTATATCTTGGCTTTTGCTACTGAGTATAGCAATGAACACAGATACATATATATATATATATATATATGAACACAGATACATATATATATGTATATATATATCCTTTCAAATAATTTTTCGTCTTTGGGGGATATAGTGCAAGAAGTGGTGTTGCTGGTTATGTGGTAGTTATACTCATATTTTAAAGCATTTTATTTGGTTTTCCATAGAGACTAAATCATACAATAATCCTGCTAACAGTGTATAATGATTCCCTTACTTTATATCTCTCCTTTCTTCCTCAAACAAATATTGTTCATAAGTCTTGTGAACTATAACTAAGTCATCATCAGGCTATTGTACCTAGAGTCTCCAAACAGCCTGAAATTAATACCAATAAACCAACCGAAGATTAAACCAAACTTAAACAGTTTAAATCTTGCATTAGGATATCAGGAAGATATTTCTTATATCTATAACTTCACATAGCTAAATTAAAAAATATGTTAACAATGCTTTTGGTGTGTGTATTTGGTGATGAAATGGGTAAGAAACTGCCAGGAGAGATAGCTAGAAGATAAAATAAGTGATCATAGGAAATTGTCTTGCCCTTATGATTAGCCTATACAGAAAAAAGTCATTTAGAATATAACTGATACTATCAGGATAGATTTAGCCCTCAATATTTTATCATGGGATCAGAAAGATAGAATGACTAAGCTGTTCTCCTTGCATGTAACTGCCCCAGTGTGAAGTCTGGAGCAGAAGGGACTCCATTTTGTCAAATTAAATTTAAGTTTCTATTTAAGGCTAATAAGGCTAAGTGCCATGTAAGGGCTAAGTTTCTATCACAATAATAGTGATACAGTCCTAAAGGCCCTATATACCACAGTA
>PVKC010001600.1:0-49096 GCA_004027635.1 Crocidura indochinensis | reverse complement strand
AAACAGAGATAGACAAAAACAGAAACAAAGAGACAGACAAAAACAGACAAAAACAGAGACAGAGAGACAAAGACAGAGGAACAGAGAGACAGAAAATCAGTGATAAACAGCCACCTATTTAAGCTGTTCCTATTTATTCTGCAAACTCCATACACTTGTCAGTAGACGAGTGTTTAAAAGTGGGGAAAACATGACATTGCCATGGACGTTCCTTATTTTGAAAGTACATATGCAGTATGCTTTACCCATGTGTTTCTATCTCTGAGTTCTACTTTGGCTGGAGAAATGTCACCTCAATGATGGAAAATAATCTTGGGTCTCATCTCACGGAAGACAGGTTCTTTTGGGACAGCACCAGACCCAAGAAGTTGTGCAATATGAAAAATTAGTTTCTGCTCTTTTGTTTTTATGTGCAGATGATGAAATGAATGCCTTGTTTGGTTTGCTTGATGAGTTTATTAAGTGGCAGTGAGATGCTGGAATTATAATTTGTTCTCAAATAGATTGGGTAACTTCTTCTGAGACTGCTTTTAGGTGTTTTTTTTTTTTTTTTTTTTCTGCTCATTTTGATGAGATTGATTGAGGATGCAGGGTCCGGCTGTGAAAGGAAATTTGGGTCAAGCTCCAGGACAGAGGTGGGGCTCCTTGCTGCTCTGCCAGTAAATTTGAGCTATTTATGACTTAATTTGAGATTAGATCATAGGTTGATCCTATGCACTTGGTATAACTCTTCCCATTCATCAGGGGGAACAGCAAATGAGAACTGCATTTCCCCCTCCCCATCTCGTCCCCCTACCCACCCAACAAGTAGCTAGACTAATTGGAGCCTACTCCCACTTCCACCCTCTAAAGGCATCTGGGTTTAATCTGAAGAGCTTTAATCTCTGGTTTTTGCTTTAGAGATGGGGGCTCATGTGGGAAGTTTGGTACCTTTTGCTTTCTCTATTGATACTTCATCATTTAATCCTTGCATTGATTGATATCTAGCTCATTTAAAAATGAGATCTGTCCCAAGACTAAGTGAATTATGGGAAGATACATGTCTTGAATTAAGTTCCTGATTCTTAAGTCACTTCAGGTTTAGATGGGGAGATGTGATTCACAATGAAAGCATGAATAATAAGAGTCATCGAAAGGCTTTTTTGGAACATATGATTATTGTCTTTGTCGTATCAGCTAAGACTCTTAGAGAAGACAGACCATTTGGTTTTCAATATCCAGCTTTTTTTTTTAGTTGCAATACAGTTGAGAAAGTTGAATGTAATAAGAGTGATGGTTATGAATTGCTGTAAGGTTTTCCTAGAGAAAAGTATCAGTTGAGTTTAGAAGAAAAGTTGTTATGGTATTGCAGAGTAACTCCATAAAATAGGTGGTTTATGGTTGTGTGCTGGAGTTGGCTTGTACAGGCAAGCCATTACTAATTTTTCAGGAATTTTGCCGACTTGTTGACAGCTTGAAACCAGCCATGATAATAGTAAGTAAACCAGAGTATTCATCAAATTCTCTAGAGGTGATACTTGCTTCCCCTTCCGTGGGATCCCAGCACTGAAGTAAATTCTAAATCTAAAGTTAATTTCTTTACTTTAGAATTTGACTATTATTGTCTTGTAGAGAAGAGAGTGCATGTCTCTGTCATACCCTTAAGTGACTGCTGATATGTTATTCCTGTTTCTCCATCTCTCAAACCCTTGTCAGGTGATAAAAAAAAATCACATTATTCCTTATTGTTACTACTCAGTGGCTATTACTAGTCTCAGTATTTATTTGTCTTGGATCCCTTTTAGCGCCTGATACAGTAAAGATAGCTATATACCTTTATTTATGTATTTATTTTTGTAGCATTAGGGATCAACCTGACCACATTTAAGACAGACAGCACCAAAATGTTTTGGACAACATCCAAAACACTTTGTGTGTGTGTGTGTGTGTGTGTGTGTGTGTGTGTGTGTGTGTGTGTGTGTGTGTGTGTGTGTGTGAATTACAAGTCTTTCAGAGTTATATTTAAGGTACATAGTGACAGTGAATTAGGGTGAATTCCCACCACCCGTGTTGACCTCCCTTTGCTCCCGTTCCTAGCATGCATCCTCTGTCTTCACCCTTTGGCCCCTGAACTGCTAATGTAACAGGTCCCTTTTTGTATAGCTTATAGTTTGGGTCTCTTGATTCTATTGTTATTGGGTATTAGGGTTGATCATTTTTTATTTCTACTCAATGTTCATGAGACTACTTGCCCCGGGTACTATGTACTTTCTCCCCTTAATTTATGAAGCAGAACAAGCTGATTCATGTTCTATGGTTCTGTTGGGAAAAAAAGTGGGGATGAGCCCCTGTTTAGAAGCTATGAATATAAATTTAAAAGAAGAAAGAAAAAGGAAAAAAACCCCTAAAATTAAAAAAAAAATGGGGAGGGGCTGATATGGCAAGTTTTTTAACCTGAGGTTCTCATGAGGTTTTGCTTCTTGTGTTACCTGAGATCAATAGTTACTTTATTGTTAGGCTCTTTTCTTTTTTCTTTTCCTACATGTAATCTGTGATTCTATCTTTTTTATTTCTTTTTTTTTCTTACTACTTAAAGTAGCTTTTGTGTGAATAGGCCGAAATCTGTCTTCTAAAATTCTCTTATATATTACTCCAGCGATGTTTTTAGTAGTGTGCCAAATGTTATTAACCCACTTTCTCAAATGTACCATGTTCATATCAGGATCTCATTGTTCCTTTGTGTCAAAGGTACATCATCTTCTGTTCCTACTGCTGCTGCAGCCAAGAGGTTCAAATGCTCTACCCTCTTCTGTTACATTATTAGAGCCTTTACTAGCACATTCAGATTCTGTACCCTCCATATAGTTAATGGCACCATCTTGTTTGTAGCACACACCCAGTGGTCTTATTATATCACCTCAGCCTGACTTCAAGGTCCTTTGCAGGAGCATATCTCTTGTCTATCTTTGGAGACTATTTTTTCCCTGTGCACTGGAAACTGGCCAAATCTTTATGGTTCCCTCTATGTGTTTACTTCCTATTTCCCCAGCTTAGTTCACTTTGTTTGCTCTGACATAAAACACACTATAATCTCCCTTTTATAAAGTCCCATGGTATTTTCCTCAGCATACTTCATGGCATTTAAACCAGGCTTTGTAGTATAATTGTTTATTTTGTCATCTCATTGAGGACAAAGCTTTTGTATTACCCAAATGTCTGCTAGAGTCTAATAGGGCTTTAGAAGGTTAAGGTATAGCATATATAAATGTAGGTTTTACTAACAGTTTATTGAATTAAAAAACTTAATATTGAGTTAAACACTAGTCATCATAAGTTTATGATACCACATTAATATATAAAAAAAACCCTTAGTTGACTATACATTTTACAATTGTTTGTCTTAAATTTTTTTCATTCTAAAATATTCAAGTACCAGAAGATATATTCATAAGGAATTTAAAGTCTGAAATTGGCTAAGGTAACAGCTGGAATCATGAACTTAGAATATTTTGGATAGATTGGATTTTATCTGTTGGCCTTCTATGTCCAAAATTTGCTTTACTCTTTTACCTATTCTCCAAAATTTGAATCACAGATAAGCAAATGTAGATTTCAGTTCTGTGACAAAGAACTGAACTAGGTCATAAACACCCACAGATGTCTTACTTAATAAAACAACAGCAGGGGCCCGGGAGATAGCATGGAGGTAAGGCGTTTGCCTTTCATGCAAAAGGTCATCGGTTCAAATCCCGGTGCCCCATATGGTCCCCTGTGCCTGCCAGGAGCAATTTCTGAGCATGGAGCCAGGAGTAACCCCAGAGCACTGCTGGGTGTGACCCAAAAATCACACACACACATACAAAAAACAGCAAATAATAAATTTCCCAACTACACATCTGAGTCCTTAAAGATTTGACCAAGTCATAGTAAACTATTCAGGTACATTGTTAAATTATTTTTGTCAAACCTTTAGTTTTATAATTTCCCGCTCCTGATTATGAATCTTAAAATTTGCAAGGAAGGAAAGATGATTTTATTAAAAAGTATCATTTGGTTTGAGGCCAAGGATTTTTATTTTCTATTAGATGAATTTGTTTTAGAACTCACATGAAATATCACTTGGATTTATTTAGCAGTGTAAATCTATTCATCATCACATCGCTTCTTTGTGTTCAATGATGATCTGTTTGGCTCTAGAATAATTTGTTTACTCTCTGAAGTAATGGGGGAAATAATGGGAAAAATATTACCAGCACATTATATCTTCAATGCTGGTTCTCATACTTTGTGTCTTTTAAAATTACAGGTTAGAAATTAAAAAGAAAAGTTAAAAGAATGTTAATTAATATGCTAAAGTATTTTAGAGTGTCTGTGTTGTCATTGATCTAATGATTAGTGGTAATTTAGGTCATTTAAGTATCATTTATTTAAAATAAATGACATTTTAGTCACTAAAATTATGGTTGTGTGAGACAGTTATTAAAATCTCATTTTTAAGCACAGAAATTCAGTTTCCAGGAAAAAAGACTCTTTACCCAAATATTATAATTTCTGTTTTAGAAGTTTTCAGTCATTGGCTGGTTGAGAAATTGTTTGAGAGGACTATGTATAATTGCACTTTTAATAGACTTGAATAATTATAATAAAAGCTAAAAACCTTACAGTTTTTCTCAGTGGGATATTATACTGTACTTAAAGTAGTTTATAGAAAGCATTAGTAAACATAAATTTTCTTATTAATAATACCAATATGGAAATGGAGATCATTTGAAACAATTAGAATATAATAAAATCATCTTTACTTATAACCTAATTAGATTTTTTTTTTTTTAAAAAATGGCCACAGTATGTGGAAATTGGCCAGGTTTCTGTATATTTTCTTCAGGATACTTTGAAACCTTTTTCACGGTTTCACAATATTTATAGATTGTGCAATTTAGATTTAGTAATACTATAGATAGAGAACAGAACAGGAAAGTGCCAGAAAACTTAAATATCGATGCCATAGGATATAATGATGCTTAAAAAATATGCTTAAAAAATACTTAGAAAATAAAGAGATAAAATTTAGTTTTTCACTTTTTAAACTCTGGATTCTTAAAAATTAGGTTCTTAGTAATATACTAAGTATATCTTATTTGTTTTTCATTGATTTGCCATCTCTAAAATAATTTTAAAGCTGGTCTTTAGAACTCTTTTTAGTAAAAAAGAGTCTTTTCTTGGGGAGATAGACAGTATACAGGGGAAAATGCTTGCCTTGCTTGCAGCTGACCAGGGTTTGATCCTGGCACCACATATGGATTCCCTGAATAACTCCAGAGTCAAGAGTAAGCCCTAACCACTGGCTATGACACCAAAACAAAACAAACAGGATTTTCCTTCTCTCTGCTAAATGGCTATAAAACAAAATTTCTTTGATGTGATTGGGTACTCTACTATTTAATATTGCTGATAAAACCTTTGCTCTGTTTTCTGTTAAAAGAAAAATACCCTACCTTTTGTGCATACTGGTTTGCGTTTGTGTTGTCATAGGTAGATGCAATCTGTAAGGTGAATGGCTTTTCTTTAGATTGTGATTGGTATTTCTCAAGTTAACATCTTAGTAATAGATATGGTGATAATCAACTGCTAAAAGAAATGAGAGAAATCAAAATTTGATTTTCTGTCTATTTCCAAAGCTGAAGGAATAACCACTTTAGTTTTATATTTGTCCAACTAAAATTTAATTTTATTAATTTAATTTTTACCTTGGATTTGTGACTTCAGAAGATCTGATAAGCTTCACTTTTATAGCCTTAATTCTAATTTTTATATCTTTAGTTCCACTCTTCTACTTATTAAACCTAGAAATGCAGAATATCAGACCACACATAGTAAGTCTTGTTGAATGTCCAGAAATCCTGATGATATTAGTTTATTCCCAAGATTATGATAACATTGGATCATTGTGTTAAAGTAGGACTGCTTAATATGTTTAACCCACACTGCAATTTAACCACATTTAAGTGTGAGCTACCTGTATTCTGTAGTGTATTAACTTTTTTTATTTACTCCATTTTGCTTAAGAAATTTAGGGGTTGGGGGATCAGCTATTTCAGCTGTGCTCAGGGCTTACAGCTGACTCTGTGCTTAGGTGTCATTCATGGCAGGACTTGTGCTACCAGATGTGTTGCCAGGGATCGAATCCAGGTCAAGATCGAACTTTGCTGCTGTGGCTTATCTCCAGTTCTGCTCAAGAAATTTTTACACAGCCTCAGGTGTATGAAATAAATATACAAATCAAATACTTACTGAAAATAAATCATACATTTTTATTTTATAGCAAAATATTTTTGACTCCCACATTGAGTTACATGATCCCATATGGAATCATGACCCACAGTCAAGGAAGGTAAGTTTTAGAGAGTTGAAGCAATAGAGGTGGCATAGCTGTGTAGGAATTCATGAATAATGGGTGTTCAATTAAAGGATGGAAATAATAGACCCCTGCTTTCACTCCTTAGAAATATTTACTTTTGAGTTTATTAAGTATAGCACTCAATCCTATCAAGTATCTCTAAGAAGTAATAGAAGTTAGTTTCTGTAAAATATTTTAACATCTGATTAAAATTGAAGAGACCTATCTGGGCTTAGAAGTGTAAACTCTAGTTTCATTAAGAGTGAAAAATAAAATATTTTATTATGCTTTGATAAATAAAATTTTTAGTACACTTTAGGAGAACTTTGCTTTAAAAAAACTATCTACTCTGATAAAAATCCTATTGTGAGAACCTGAAGAAATTTGCTGAAGAAAGCAAATTTGTTAGTGAATCCTGTGGCTGAACCCTAAATTTTAAACATAATATATTAGAGTGGCAAGCATAAAAACACTACTTTGCTCTTATTTAGCTAATAGTAAGCCCATCACTAGGAAGTATGAAAGCATGGACAAGAGTCTTGTCCTTTGAAAGTTGCTTTTGTGGTAAGAAGTCCATGTAATTCAGGCTGCTATAAACATTTTCTCTAGTATAAACAGCATAAACAGTAGGTATTCAGAGACTGAATTATTTTGAATAAATTAAAAAATCATAAGATTGCATTCATGTTTTTCTTTGCTCCGGCATTTCTCTGATGTCACTTGAAGCAATAGTAGATTATAGTTCATTTCACTTCAATTTTCCTTTTTTGTACTACTGACCTCTGATTCTCTCTGGCAAAGAGCTGCGCTATGATTTGAGGGATATTTATTTAAGAAAATTAATGAGATTGAGTTGTGACTCCTATTGATGCTAATTTATATATTTTAATCTATTTTATATTATATATACAGTATATAATATATACTAGTTTATATTTTTGTAGGCTTCAAAGCTTGATAATTTCTGGTCAAGGACAAAAGAGCTTCAATTCAATAAATTTAATTTCTGTACTTTAAATGTGGAACATTCAAGATTCTCTTAATTGGGGCCGGATAGATAGCATGGAGGTAGGGCATTTGCCTTGCATGCAGAAGGACGGTGGGGTTCAAATCCTGGCATCCCATATGGTCCCCTGAGCCTGCCAGGAGCGATTTCTGAGCTTAGAGCCAGGAGTAACCCCTGAGTGCTGCCGGATGTGAATCAAAAACAAAACAAAAACAAACAAACAATAAAAAGATTTTCTTAATTGCTTGTTAGTTGCTTTTTTTTAGACAGTTGTAAAATTTATTGCTGAAGCCTTGAATTTTTTCGATAATTTTAAAGCAAGTTATTTAAAGACAAGTTATATTAATGATTTTTTTTTTGTTATGCTTACTATTTGGTAGTAACCCGTATGAAACATTTATGAGGAATACCTAAAGGTCTCTTCTTAATCCTGTCAGTGACTTTGATAGCAAAGAACTTTAGAGTAGAGCTTCATTATAATTCAGGCTGTTATATCTCCTTTTGTTCCCAAGTTCATTTCTTCATGTGCTGGTTATGACAGTGAAGCTGTATGTCTTAAAATCTGATGCAGCACATCTTTTTAAAATTTTTTCTTAGTGTTTGGGGGTCATACCCAGCACTGCTCAGTGCTTACTCCTGGCTCTGTGTTCAGAGATGACTTCTAGTGAAGCTTGGGAGACCATATGTGTGCCAGGAATTGAACACAGTTCAGCAAGACAAGCACCTTCCCCACTGTACTATTGCTTAGGGCACTCAGATCATCTTTATATTACTGTCTGTTTACATGTATCTGTATGTCTTGACATAAATACACACACACATACACACACATATATGATGCTACTGAACTTACAGGGAAATTCTCATACATAAAAATAGAGGCAAGAAGAACATACAAGGGCCTAATATACTAGCTTTATAATGTATTTCATTTATATGAAGAAAATATGACTTATTATACTTCTGTTAGCCTTCCTATATTGTTTGCTCCTTTTCTTGAATCAATTCCTTGTATTGCTACTTATTCTCTTTTGTTTGGGGGTTTGGTCCTTTGTCCAACCCAAATCCTGTCTCCTATTTATTTGTTAAAGAATTCTTAAGTGTTCTCTTTCTATAGAAATGAGTTTCATCAGCCCTCTTTCTTCCACTTATGACAGAGATCTCCAGTTCACAATTTTCAAGCACTCAGATGGCCTTCAGCCAGCTAGTGTCTTGGCACTGATAATATAGAGTGACTTTTAACATGTGTTTTGCATTCACTGTGCTCACATTGCAGAATGGTAGATAGAGTTGAAAGCAAATTAAGTATAGCAGTAGTAACAGAGTATGTAACAAGGACTAGAGGAGTGATTAATGACCTCTGCCCTTGGCATCAAGATTAGGAACAGTATCTTAGAATAAGTGAAGCAAGACATTCTGGGCAAAGGGAAAACTGTGCAAAGCCATGGAGACAAAAGTAGTATGAAATTTGAGAAGTTAGGAAGTATTGGAAAAGTACAATGTATAAAAGATAATTGGGGACAGGGTATGCTATGAATGGATTATAAAATACTGGTGCAGGTTTAAGGACTGTGGCTTTACAGTGTGGACAAGGACATAACGGTTCTTCAGACATTTTGAGGAAGGTAGTCACTTGAGAAAATAAAATAAGGTTTGAGAGCACTAAGACATGATCTCATTGCTCTGCTTGTTTTACTTTCTAGCTCTGTTTTGGGACCTAGTTTAACATTTTGAACCTCATTTTTTACAGCTATCAAACGAGGATCACTTAAACTGAGGATCCTGTGGATTTTAAGTGACTTTAGCAAGCATTTATTGAGTGCTTATTAAGTCTAATAGGCAGAGAATTTCTATAGGAAAGGAATATATATATATATATAGATAGATAGATATAGATATATATAATAAGTGAAACCACAAAGTTTAGAAGAGACTGGGAGGCTTGATTATCCTTTCAAAACTTAGGGCATTTCTCTACTTGCACATATTATTGTCATTCTCTCTCTCTCTCTCTCTCTCTCTCTCTCTCTCTCTCTGCTTTTGCCTTTTAAGTCACTTTTGGCAGTATTCAGGAGTTATTTCTGGCTCTGCAGTCAGGAATTACTCCTATAGTCTATTGGGGGCGGGGGGCATATAGGATTCCAAGAATCAAACCTGGGTAAGCTGCATATGCAACCACCTTCCCTCTTCACTATTGCTCCTGCCCCATCTCATTCAATTTTAGAAGCACTTCAAATAGAAACTGTGAACATTCTGTCTTCTTACCTTCTTTGTAATCAGTTATCAAATTTAGTCTATTATTTTTTGAATAAAAATGATATTAATATAAGCTTAAATTTTCATTATTGTTTGTTGAATTTCCTAAGGCATAATCTAGTCATCTGTCAAAAGAGAATTTTACTGGGGCCAGAGTGATAGTATAGTAGGGTATTTTTCTTGCATGCAGCTGATATGGGTTTGATCTCCAGCATGCCATATGGTTTTCTGAGCACTACAAGAAGTGATTCCTGAGTGCAGAGCCTAGAGTAACCATTGAACATGCCCAGGTGCGATCCAAAAACCAAAAAATGGAAGAACTTTACAGTCAGAAAAATGTTTATTGCTCATGGGATCTACTTTATATACATTGAAAACAATAAATATAAAGTAAAGCAATAACTTTATTCATACCATCAATGTATCTTAATATACCATATAATGGGATAGACTCTGAGAATGCAGTTGTGAGCACAAGTCATTTTTTGAGAGTCTTCTGATTGGGTAAGGATTCTGATAACAAAAGAGAGAAACTGTATAGCATGCATTTAGAAAAAAAATAGAGCTTAAATAAAATCTTAAATATAATCTAATCTTGTGTGGACATGTAAGCACAATGTTTGAAATAAGAGGTATAATGAAGCATGAAAAGAAGAGAAGGATGTTTGTTTCAAAGATATTTAAGAAAAGGAGCAAGAAGACAGATTTTAGAGAGCAGGGACAGAATGAGAAATGAAACCCCCCCAAGGGAAAAAAACAAACAACAACAACAAAAATCTGAATAAGAAACAAGCATGGCTGATGTGTTTTCTTTGTAGTGTATCTTGTAATAGCCTTACCTTTGAGATAAGGAGTAATGCAAAATTATAATTCTTGTCAATTTCTATCTTTGAACTTCTTCTGAACTTTAAGGTTCTTGTTTTGAGGTCACATAACTGTTAGTGAATCGTGGTTACTGTCTTCAGTTGTTATGAACTACTGTTTATTGAATGTTTCTACATTTGTTGAGATGGTGATGGGGCCCCCAAGAGATGCTTGGTGAGCCTGGAGACCACTTATAGCTGTATTCTTCATATACTTTATCAGGAACTTTTCGTTTTTACATTTTGTGATATTGATTCCAAAAGAATAATGATCACCAAAGATACACTCAGTAGCACACAAACAACTAAGTTAAAAAAAATGGGCAGAGGGCCTGGGAGACAATTCAAGGGCTCAAGCACATGCCCACTGTGTGGAAGCTCGAAGTTCAATCTCTTTCATTAGGTAGTCCTACAAGTCCTAAACAAGTACCAGGTGTACTCCATGAGCCACTAGCTCTGCTGAACCCAAGCATTACCACATCTCTGCTCTGAACAGCTAGTCTGAGCATTTTTGCAAGTGTTCAGGAGCATTCTTGGGATCCTCCCCTTAAGGAAAAACGTGTGTAGAATTTCTGACTCGATACTTTTCCAAAGAAGCTATACATACAGAAGAGTAATGGACTATGGAAAATTATTCCCTATCATTTATTAATAAAATGTAAATTAAAACTTAAGTGAAGTATCTCAAACCCATGAGAATGGGCTTCTGTGAAAAAGATAAGAAACTTAGAAGTGTTGGTGAGGATATGGAGAGAAGCAAACCTTCATACACTATTGGAGAGAATGTAAACTGGTACTGTCATTATGAAAAACCAGTATGGAAATTCCTTTAAAATTAAGAATGAAAATTCCATATGATTTAGATACTTCATTTCTAGATATTTACCCACAGAATAGTAAAGCATTTTAAAGTGATATATGCACTCTTGTGATTATTATAACTTCATTTTCAATAGTCAGAAATATAGAAATAACTGAAATGCCCGTTGATGACAGGATGAATTAAGACCAAAGGTTATACATAAGCATATATACAATATTATACTACTTGGCTGTAAAAATATATAAAAATTGACACTGGGAACTATATGGATGGATCTAGATGGTAATATGTGAAGTGAAATAGCTTAGCTAATATGATAAATAGAAAAGTCATATTCATATGAATAGAAAAGAAAAATTAATAAACAAACAAAACCAAATTAAAAATATCTCATTGATTAGGACAACCAGAGGGCCAAAGTGGAAGGAAACAAAAAAGAAAAAGACAAAAAGATAGAGGGAACCAATACTGGTAATATAATCTATCTTCTTGGTGGTAGTCATAATATACTAATAAATAGTGACAAATTATTATGCTGTTCTCCAAACTCTATGTATTTTAGACAAATGTCACTTTTAATTTAAAAATTAAAAACAACTGTGAAATGATCCTGGATAGATCCTAGATGTAATTGCTAATGGCATAAGTGAAAAGTAGATGGAGCTTGCAGACACTCATAAAAGAAAAAAAGGCAATTATTTCACAATTTTAGGTATCTAAGATCCTGCTGCCAGAGTAAAGGGAATCAGCAGGCACCAGAACCTAGAATAGACAAGCACAAGATTTTTCTTATGGGGCCAGGTGGCGCTGGAGATAAGGTGCCTGCGCTAACCTAGGATGGACCGCGGTTCGATCCCCCGGTTCCCCATATGGTCCCCTGTGCCTGCCAGGAGTGACTTCTGAGCAAATAGCCAGGAGTAACCCCTGAGCGTCACTGGGTGTGACCCAAAAACCAAAAAAAAAAAAAAAAAAAAAGAATGATAGCGTGATCCTACTAACACCTTGATTTCAGAACAGTCATACTAATTTCAGACTTCTAGTTTTCAGTATTATGATGGAGTAAATTTTTTTTGTTTTAAGCTGTCAGCTTGGCCACTGGAAGTAGTACACTTATATCAGAATATTCGTTATGCTTTCCTGGTATTCATGTCTTTCCTTCCTCTGAGAATGCATGCATCACCACGTCTCCCTTGAATAATCCTTTTCATCTATGAAGTTGCAGTTCAAAAACAAGTTTTTGACCCCTTCAGTAAGATATAATCTTACCTCATTTTTTGCAGCTGATTAAAGTGGTTTCTCACAAGTAGTAAATACTCAATATATTTTGTGGAATAAATTTTATAACATATTATAATAATTGGGTCACTTCTTTGCTTTATTTTTTGGGTTTTATTCTTTTAAGTTGAGATATAATTGCTGTATAGCATTGTATTAAGTGTAAAGTATATAATATTCTGACTTGATACATTATTAAAAGTGTATTTTTGGGGCCGGAGTGGTGGTGCAGTGGTAGGGTGTTTGCCTTGCACGAAACTGACCTAGGACAGACCTCAATTAATTTCCCCAGCATCTTATATGATCCCCATAGCCTGGACCGATTTCTGAGTGTAGAGCCAGGAATAACCCCTGAGCGTCACCGGGTATACACCCCAAGTGTATTTTTATGTATTTTCAAATTTCAAAGTGATTATCATTTTGGCTTTGTCTAACACAAAGATAATTTTTTATCCCTAAAGTGAGAACATATAAGCTCTAACCTCAGCAGTTTTGAAGTATGTAATACAGTATTAAAAAAATTAGGATCTACTTCCTATCATGCTTGTGTCCAGCAGCAGTGCAAACCTGAGAGTCGGTGCTCACATCTACTATCACTGTGGGAGAGGCTCGCCAGAGCAACATTTGGGCTAGGGTGCTTAAAAGTCAAGAGCCAAACTTCACACTTGCCTCTGCCACTTGAACAGACTGTCTCCCCACTTTTGTTACAGTTTTATTGATCATATTTGTTATGCTGTGCATTAAATTTTCAGAACCTAACCAATTTTTAGTTGAAAGTGTGTCTTTAAACCTATATAAATTATATATTTTGGTCTTACTTTCTTGTTTCTTTCCCTATTGCCAAATATTAGTTCAGGCCCAAACCTTTTATCAGAAAGGCTTGCTTTAAATAATACAAGCCTTGTGCCTAACTGTCAGATGACTACTGACATTCTTCCTGTTCTCAGATGATTATGATAAGCCCCAATCTGTTGCCTTGTGCAGTGAAAGCTCATCTTCCTCTTGGATGGCAAAATACCCTCTGTGAGATCACTCCACTTTTTCTCACCTGTTACTTTAGGCATACTTCCTTGTTATTTGTTCTTCATTCATCTGTGTGTAGTATTTAACTCATTCTTTCTTTTTACTCTTTGCTGGAGCTCAAAGCTTTTCAACTGGAGTGTGTTACTATGCTTAAGCCTGTGCTTTGAAGCCTTAAAAAAAAAGGGTAAAATTTTTACAAGAATTTTCTTCTCAATTATCAGTTGAGAAGATTGAGAATTCTCAATCCCAGTTTTCAATCAGGTACATTTTAATATCTGCTGTATAAGTGAGCCTACAAAATTTTACTGCATCATCATTGCAGGTTTTGTTGTTGTTGTTGTTGTTGTTATTTGTTTTTTGCAAAGAATCAGGTTAACATTTTATGAAATGATTTTCTTTCTAACTTCCCCAATATTTACTGTGCCTATGCAGGAATAAAAAAAGAAGAAGCAACACAAAATAATTTTTTGGGATTTGTTACTTTTGTTGCTGTTTTTGTTTTTATTTTTTGTGCTTTGTTTTGTTTTTATTTTAGGACAGTGGTTATTGTGTAGTGGTTGTCTTTATTGCTGTGGTGCTTTTTGGATTTTTTGTTGGATCATTCTTTTTGTATTGTTATTTCTCTTCCTTTTTCCCTTTCTTCTCCCAAATTAATATTTATAGCTTCTAGAAGGCCTTCGCCCATTTTTTGCTTGTTTGATTTTTTTTACCCCATTTTATTTTTTTCTTTTCTTCAAACAGAACCACATAACTTGAACCATCTTGTTCCGCCTTGCAAATCGAGGGGGAAATAATGGAGGGTACCAAGATCAAACAGATGTATGATCCCTAAGCAATAATAAAAATGATCGGACTTAAACACCTAAGCCAAAGCCAACCAACAGAATTGATATCCAATCTAGAACAAGCTAGACACAGAGGGTACCACTTATATTAGCAGCCTGGGGGATGGGATGCATACTGGGAATGGGGATGGTGGGAAGACAACTTTGGTGGTGGGAATTCCCCTGATTCAATATCAATATGTACCTAAAATATTACTGTGAAAGATTTATAATCCACTTTGGTCAAAATAAAAATTATTATTATAAATTAAAAAATGGTTTTCTTGACTTAAAAAATTTTACTTTGTAAGCAGAGTTCAATAATTGTGAGTTAAATATGCTTTTGTACTTTATCTTTTTTGTACTTATGAAAGGATAAAGGTTGTCTTTTACAGTGGTTGCTGAGAATGTCTTTTTGTTGTTGTTCTGCACATGTTAAGTGTCTGTTTTGTTATTTGAAATCTTACTGTCTATGACAATAAGATGATTTTGGACTCATCTACTTGTAGGTCAAAGTCTAAAGATAATTGTGTATACTGGTACTGTACCACAATGCTTTGTCTCAGTTAGGTAAACTTTATCATGTATTTATTACTTCGCTAACACCAAGAAAAGTTTTTTGTCCACTTTTACTCTCAAATATAATAGTTTGGAATTGAGGAGACTTATGTTAACTGCTTATATTTTGTTATTGCCTCTAGGTCAGGATGGCTAACTGGTTGGCTTCCTACCTGGTGCCCGTCATCTACATCACATCTTAAAGAAGCAGAAGAGAAAATTTTAAAATGTAAGATTTTCTTTTTATAAGTTAATTGAGACGTTTTACTAAGATTTTCTTTGAAATTGGAGATGAGATTCTGTGGCATTTTATTTTTTGGAAGGAGAAGCTTTTTTAAAAAATATTTTCCATGTTGGTAGCAAGTATACTACAACTGTGCAAGGCAGATGTTTTGACCATGGGTCCTTGTTATACTCTTAAATTGGTAAGGAGCCTTAGAACTTCGTTTAGATGTTATAGCTGTCAATGTTTACTACAATGCAATAGAAAAGTAAACATTTATGTTAGTTAACTCTTAAATAATAGTATTAATTCTGCAATGGATTAAAATTCTTAACAAGTTTTCTAAAATAAACTGTTTTCCAAAAAATAAATATGCAAGAAATGTACAATTATTATAAGTTTGCAAATATCTTTAATGCATGGTTTAATATAAAGCATCTGGATTCTCAGATCTACTTCTCTTCTTACAAAGTTGGTGTTTGCATATATCATGGTCTCTGGAAAACTCCCTTGTATATACATTAGCAAATTATAGTGAAAAAGCAAATAAAATCTTAGTATTACTTTAAAAAACTTTCTTATATATGTTTATATATTATATATCTAAGTTTTTATATATGTATATATGTAATTGGTTTGGGGCCATATCCAGCAATGTTCAGGTGTTACTCCTTTTTCTGTGGTGAGGGATGACCCTTAGCTTTTACTTGGGAGATGATATGTGGTGGTAGGGATCAAACACAGGTTTTCCACATGCAAGACAAGTGCCTTACACACTTACATCTTTGGCCCTCAAATCTTAGAATTATTATGAAAACCGTTTTGCTTTCATGGACCACCTAAAATGGTCTTAGGAACTCAGCAGATATCTCTAGACCATGTCTTGAAAACAGGCTCTAATTGTTCTCAAATAGGCAATCTTATTATAGTGCTACAAAAGTGCTACAATGAGGTAACCTGATGTAGGCTCAGATTTTCACTTAGGTGGTTACAGGGTCTTGGATAAGCTACTGTTCTACTTGTTCTACATTTTTTTAACTTACAAAATAAAATGATCAAGTGAGTAGTGATTAATTAATTAGTGAAGCTAAGCAGAATTTCTTTTTATGTTTCTATAGGTGTTCCCTGCATATACAAAAAAGAACCTGTTGGTATATCTAATGGAAATAAAATATGGACACTGAAGTTCTCTCATAATGTTACAAATAAGACTCCACTTGTCCTTCTCCATGGTTTTGGAGGCGGTCTTGGACTCTGGGCACTGAATTTTGAAGATCTTTGCACCAATAGACCTGTTTATGCTTTTGACCTTCTGGGCTTTGGACGAAGTAGTAGACCCCGATTTGACAGCGATGCTGAAGAAGTCGAGAACCAGTTTGTAGAATCTATTGAAGAATGGAGATGTGCCCTAGGATTGGACAAACTTATCTTGCTTGGACACAACCTAGGTGGGTTCTTGGCTGCTGCTTACGCACTGAAGTATCCATCAAGGTAAGTGACAATGACAAAAATGAGGCAACTCAGTGCTCTTCTCTAGTTGCCATCTGTGGTGGTGGTAGTTGCTGTCTGAATTTCATAAGACACATTCCTTTAGAGGAATTTAAAACTGATGGATAGTTTTGTAGCAGAAATAATGATTTTAGATTTCTTTGTACATGCTATACATTGTGGGTTTTAAGCAGGACTCATTTGTTAAAGAACTTTATCATACTTTTCCTAATATTTTGAAGTTTATAGTAATTTTAATAGGAGACCAGAAGTTAGATATTAAAAAGACTTTTACAGGGGCTGGAGTGATAGCACAGTGGTAAGGCGTTTACCTTGCATGCGGCCAACACAGGACGGACCCCAGTTCGAATCCCGGCATCCCATATGGTCCCCCAAGCCTGCCTCTGAGTGCAGAGCCAAGAGTAACCCCTGAACGCCTCCAGGTGTGACCCAAAATCCAAAAACAAAAATAAATAAATGAAAAGACTCTTACATAGTGCTCTTTGTGGCTTTAGTTTCCTTATAATATCTGATGTATAGAAAATAATGTCTAGATACTGTATCTTATATGATTATTTAAACTGTACTAGACCATAACCTTTACTGTTATGGAATTAATTTTTCAATCACTGAATTAATAAGTGTTTGCTTTGGAATCTTTACTGTATCCTCTCCTTTATTTGCTTATGATTTTTCCTATTATTTACATAGCTCTTTTGAGGGGATGTCATGTTTGAGTGTTAATAAAATAGAAGAAAAGCTTATTTCAGTCTTTGCTAATCTTTCAGAAACACAAAAGATAGTGTCGGTAATTCTTGGTCACGCACACCAACAGTTCAATGCAAACCTTGGGGTGTGGTACTGCTTAGGTCCTACAGTACCAGGGTCTACCTTGCCTCCCTGACCATACCTCGTGGTACTCAGAAACCTTTTGTGCAGCACTCAGCAGTGCTTAAAGCTCAGGGGGCTCTATGTTGCTGGGAATCTCTTCTAGATTGGACTGCAAGCAAGATCTTGCCTTACTGTTTGTCTGACCCCTATACTTACTTTTAAATTCAAACTTGCAATTGACTTTCATACTGTGATGCAGTAGTTAGACTGAAACAGATTATTTCCATAGTGAATAGAAATAGTACTTGCAAGGTTATTCCCGATTATGTAAATCTAGATTGTGGTTGTAAATACAATTTGATATATAGAATGCAACTGTGTGTATCTGAGGACTTCTTCCTCTAGAATAGCCAACTTTTTCTCTGAGATTCTTTTCCTAAACACTAGTATTTACAATTTCTTTTTTTTTTGCCCATAGTCCTTCGTGCTAACAGACCAGGAGAATCTTGTCAACTAGCAAGCATGTTCTTTCAAAAGAGATACAAACTTTTACTAGTTGGCCTTTGGAGATTGCTATCTTTTATTGTTACTTATACTTAGAGACAACACCTAGATGTATTTGTAGAGAAGGAAAAAGAAGATTATTAGTAAAATACAATTAAGTTATTGTGGGAGTTTGGCTTCTTTTGTTGTTAGATGGTTTATGTGTATATATATATATTATATAGAAGCAATATATATATTGTTTTGTGTGCATGTGTTATTTGCTCTTGGGTCAGGATTTCTATGAGATGCTCTGGTTAGGACACTCTAAATTTTATAATCCTAACTTTTCCTTTTTTTTTTTTTTTTTTTGGTTTTTGGGTCACACCCAGCAGTGCTCAGGGGTTACTCCTGGCTCCATGCTCAGAAATTGCTCCTGGCAGGCACGGGTGACCATATGGGGCACCGGGATTCGAACTGATGACCTTTTGCATGAAAGGCAAACGCCTTACCTCCATGCTATCTCCCGGGCCCCAATCCTAACTTTTCTATGGTTACTGACTAGGTCACTTGATAAGATAATCATTTTTCAGTTTGAGAAATCCTCTGAGAGAGTAAGGGAATTCAGTGATGAAAATAGGGAATAATTACTAAAGCCAACTATAAGGCTAGAGAGATAGCGCAAAGATTAAAGTACAGGTTTTGCCTCTAGGAGCCCTGGGTTCGATCCCTGGCACCTCATGGTTCCTCAAGTACTGTCAAGAGTGACCACCCACTAAGTCGGGGTAGTCTCAGAGCTCCACCAAGTGTGACTTAAAGACAAAAACCCAAATCTATAAAAGAGTAGAACTACTTATTTGCAAAACATGGGGTCCTCAGACTAAATGTCTAAAACAGTGACCCTACATTTAACTGCTATAATTTAAAAAATGTTTTTTGAATGTTAAGCCTAACAAAATAAAGCTACTATAACAGGACTAAGTGCCATTAAATGGCTCTGTTAGTGATAGATGAATATGGAATACTTAATGTAATTAGCATATTTAAACTGGCTGATTGCCAAAAAAAAATGAGTGGAACTCTGTGGAATGTGCTGGATATTCAAACCTGTATTCTTAGCTGCATAAAGCCTAAATCAAAATGAATTTTAAAATAATGAACTTTCAGGGCCACAGAGATAGTACAGCAAGTAGGGCATCTACTCTACATATGACTGACCCCGATTTGATCTCCAACTTCTCATATAGTTTCTCAAGTACCACCACGAATAAATCCTGAGTGCAGAGCCAAGAGTAAATGTAGCATTGCCAGTGTGGCCCAACTCCCATACTACTCACCTCCAAAATAATGAACTTTCTGTATTTTTGTTTGTTTGTTTTTTGTGCCACATCCGTTGACGTTCAGGGCTACACGCTCAGAAATCACTCCTGGCTTGGGGGAACTATATGGGATGCCAAGGGATCGAGCCAAAGTTCGTCCTAGGCTAGCGCTTGCAAGGCAGATGCCTTACCTCTAGCGCCAACGCTCCAGCCCTAACTTTCCGTATTTTTTAAATATCCCAAATTATGAATTAACTCTAATCAGAATTCTTGATATATTATAGGTACCTATTAAATATTTTTCAATAGATCAGCCAGAATAATTGTTTATTGAACTCACTTGTTAGCTTGCAATTTCTTGTTATTTTCTTCTTCCATTTTCCGCTTTTCATAAGTATATCAAGAAATGAGAATTGATTATGATATATTTTTCTGATACTTTTATGTGAGAAAAATAAGTTTTAGATATGTACACATGAACAAAGAATATTTTTGCATAATTCTTTTTACCACTTAGTTTAGTCTTAGGTGACTTACTGAAATTTTGTAGTGTAAATAAAGTTAGGATCATCTTGCATGTATGTGTAAAGAAAAAGATGTTAGTAAAAAGATTTTAAACATATGCATAACATCTGCATGTTTTGAATAATGCATATAGAGGGAAAACATCTCATTGTAGTATATAGTATGGGAATTCCCAGCAAGAGTTTACATTGTCTAGGGTCCTCCTTTTTTCTAGTTTTTTTCTTTTTTGCTTTTCAGCAAGGCTTTTCTTGAGCTGCCTTTTAACAGAGAAGAAAGCCATAGAAGAATAAAATAGGGCTGGAGTGATAGTACAATGAGTAGGGCGCTTGCTTACCCACACTTACCTACCCATGCTTGCCCACAGAGTCAATCTGGGTTTGATCCTCAGCACTACAATTGGTCCCTGAGCCTGCCAGGAGTGATCCCTGAGCACAGAGCCATGAGTAACCCTGACTGGATATGCCTCCACCAAGATATATCTATATTGCTGGTTCATATTAACTGCCTTTGTTGCAGATGGTTCTCAGTAATACATTCAGATTACTATTGATGTTTCTCAGTTTTGTTCATTTTCTACCTTAGTGAAACAATACATATAATAGAGAATCAATAGAACACTATTGATTAGTGCAAGTGTAGGTATTCACAAATGCAGTAAGTCGTATATTCAGTGAGATTCAATATAAGTTTTTTCAAGTTGTCTTCTATACAAGGTAGTAGAGATACTTATCAGAACAGATGTCTATGCTATATGGAATATTTTTCCTGATCCAGAAAAATATCTTTGTTATACACATATTGTTTTGTTTGTACAGTCTATTTGGTATCAGTTAACCAAGTAAGAGACTACTACACCTGAATGTTTCTTATCTAACTTTTTCTTCGAGTATCATTTATTCCCCAACACTTTTGCTTTTGTTTATTTTGGGGAGGCTATATCCAGCTGGGCTCAGGGGTTACTTTTGACTCTGTACACAGAAATTACTTCTGGAAGACTCAAGGACCTGGGGATGCTAGGGATCAAACTCCCTAGCAAGGCAGATGCCCTGTGCTATTGCTCTGGCCCCTTAAGACATTTTAAATAGCACATTAGATTTATTGCAAAATAAAGAAGGAGGTGCAGAGTTATTCAACAAAACTTCTGTTATGCATAGCCTCCCTCACAAGTCCCTTTTATGGGCCAGTGCTCAGGGGCTACTCCTGGCATGTTGCTTGATCTCATTCTTGGCATTGCTGAGATATGATCAAATTTGGAGAGAAATCTTTTCATTAGTAAAGAGTCAAAAAGATAGTCTGAGAATTACAAATGCAAAGCTACAATAACCTTTGAATAGAATCTGTAATCAGGCTTTCCTTGCTGCTTTCATGCTCCCTGTGGTAAATTCCTTTCCAGCCATCCCTCTATTTTTGTTACAAAAACCAGCCAAAATTTGCTGGGTATTTATTGATTGATAGTCACCATTCTAAGACTGCATGGTTTATCTCAAAAATTCCTACATTTAGGACTTTCTTCAGGAAAAAACAAAAACAAACTCGTACTTAGTACTTGTACTTAGTGCTCTCTCCTGCTTACAACTTGCACCTGAGGCTACTACCATTCTTATGGCTAATTCTTGAATCCACCATGGGGTGGTATCACCCACTTTGAAATATATTGATTTATCTCACCTCATTCTGACCAACCTCTGGTGGAAAAAAATCCAATGTCACCTGCAGTTTAGACAGTGCTACAGAGCTTTAAGATGTTTATACGTTTTGACTATAACTGTAAGAGTGGTGTGCATGTGTCTGAAACAACAATATTCTCTGGAACAATCTGTTTGTTATATGATAAGTTTTTCTATTCCAAATTATATGTTATTAAAACCAGACTCTCTAGCTTTCTAAATGATTTTACTACCCACGAATGACCTGAAAGTTTAATGTAAGAATAAGTATATTCTCATATATACTTATTCTTACATTAAATTGATATTCTGATGTCATCTGGAGGGCCAGAAAAATTTAGACTGTACTAACTCTTATGCTTACTCTACAATTATGCTTAAAAAAATTGAACAACCCTTTATACATGGTCCAAAAGGAAACGTGGGAAAGTAAAATAATTCAAATGTTAATGAGCATCTGTCATGTGCTAAACATCACAGTAGGCTGAAGACAGGATTAAGGACAACTGTGGGGCATTTTTTTCTCTTAAATTGTCTAGAAGGGCTGGAGGATAGCACAGGAGGTAGGGCATTTGTCTTGCATGTGGCTGACCCAGATTCAATGCCCAGCATCCCATATGGTCCCCTGAGCCTGCCAAGAGTAATTTATGAGCACAGAGCCAGAAGTAATCCCTGAGCCTCACCAAGTATGGCCCAAGCCAAAAAAATATCTACTTTGCATCATTGATTAAATTGGTGTTTTTACCTAGGGGACAAATTTGGAAGACCCATGGTAAATATTGCATGGTAAAAACTAAGCAAAACAAAACAGTCATTTAACTGGAGGTAGAAGAGATTTTTCTGTCCCTCTGTTTTTCTCTGTTCTTTTTCTCGTGCTAACAAGTTAGTAAAAGCCTGGAACATTCTTGGCAAGTTCCCAAAACAAATTTGTAATGCAATATAGTAATCTTTTAGGACAGAGTATATTTTAATTTTAATAAAGAGTTTACTTTTTTCTCTCTAGGAGGTAAGTCAATAGTGAATAATACTGATTATTTTCTAACATAAATTGCTCTACTTTCAACTAGGAGTTTATTTTATTCATTTCTTTAATGCCTCTAGCTTAATTCCTTTCTATATCTCAAACTTCACTGTGACTTGTCATAAGGAGAACTTAAGAGGCAGTCAAAACTATTAGACTGTCTTCCACTCAAAACACAAAGCTTATTTTCTGCTTCCTACCTATATACTCATAAAATATAGTCTTATGAAACTTAAACTGTGGGGTATAAGATATTTTAAAGGGGTAGAATGCAAGCTTTGCACGCACAAGGCCCTGATTTCTATCATTTGTATTGCATGGTTTCTCTGAGCACTACTTGCCTTGGTGTCCCTGTGGCCCCCAATACTGCCAGGCCAAGACTGAATTTTCAGGTCTTCACTGAATGTGCCAAACTGTGTATCACTGGGAGTGACTGACCCTCAGGACTTGGAGCATGCATTTTAAACTATGAAAGCACATAACTCCTTATAGATTCTTAGCTATATATCTACAAATCATGTTAATATGAAATGTAGAATATAGTGTTAAGACTGGGCTAGAGTCAATAAAAGTTAAGTTCCACCATTACTAGTATGTGTGTCATGTTGCTTGGGCTATTATTAGGTTTATTGGCATGCGTAAACATAGTGATTTTGGAAGTATGGGTCTTATCCCAGCCTTACATTAACTAACTTTGTTTCCTAGAATGAATCATATAGTCATCTGTGAAATGAAAAATTAGGATGAGTATTTTTCCAAGGAGCTTTATGCTCTGGGTCAGTCTCTGTTTGAGGAGTTTTCATCAAAGTCCTTACCTGTGTCAAAATCCTTACCTGTATAAGAAAAACTTTTAATATCAGGACTAATAGCCATCCATGTTTGTGCTCTGGTTTCTTTTATCTTTGGTTAGGACTTAGGAAAGAGCTTCTAGAATAAGGACAGAAAACTCATGGGAGTTTTCTGGAATTTATTAGCTGTCTTGGTTGCAGCTTAATATTGTCTAGGCAGGAGGACATTTATACTTTGCTTAGGAAAATTAAAACTATTAGTTGATCAATATTTTAGGAGCTGGACTAAAGATTTTTTTTGTCCTATGGTCAGTAAGGAAGAAATTTAGGAAAAGAATAGGAACTCAATCATATTAAGTTAATCATATTAAGTCATGGAAATCATATTAATAGGTGTGTATTATGATATCATGGAGAGGAAGACTTCTGTTTACCAAACTCTAAACCCACTTTAAGTGGGGTTATTTTCAACCTGTATTATTGCATTATCCTCATATTTATAAAGTTTATTTAAAGTTTTTTTCTCACCCGTAGTTTCAATGCCTTGATTGTTGCTATTGCTGTTGCTGTTGTTGCTACTGCTGTGCTGTTGTTTGTCAATGATAGCAGAGTTTATTGGATTTACAGGGAGAATATAAGAAGAACTTGTTTTGATAGGAGCTGCTATGTCTCTACTTAAATCACTTGCTTTTTCTTTCGTGTCTTTTTCTATTCTTATAGAAGTATTGTGATTTATAATCCTTTTTTTTAAGTGATTGGTTTAGGAGAGAACAATTATGGTGCTTAAACAATATATGGTTATTTTATGAATATAATATTAACACACGTCATTTCTGCAGTGTCAACTTTGAAATGCATGAACTATTTTTCTGAGTTGTCTTCCATCTCTGTATTCTACAGAGTATAATTTAAATACCATTCTTTTTTATTTCTCAAGCATAATGACAGTGGTAATACACCCTTCATGCTTCCTTTGTTATTCACATTTGGATGTAATGAAAGTTAAGTCCTTATTTTATCATATTCTTCTCCACTCCTAATTTTTTAATTTACTTTTGAATTCTTTTACTTTATTTAAACTCAGTGGTTTACACGTTGCTCATAATGCAGTTGTTTCTGGCATTCCATGTTCTAACACCAGTCTCAACGCCAGTCCCACTACCTGTGTAACAATTCCCTCTATCATAGTCCCCAGTTTCACTCCCACCCCTAAGCCTGTATCTTTGACAGGCAAAAAATAATTTACTTTATATTGCTTGCTACAACTAAATGGTAATGAAATTATTGAAAATAAGTTCAGTAAAAGAACATATGCAAAAAAAATGTTAAATCTCACAATTGAATCATTAAATCTTTGTCTGAAGTCTTAATAAGCTGTTTAGTTGTTAGTTGAGCATTCTCTGTTATTGGCTTTGTTTGTTGACCTTGAGTAGCTTACTATACAACTTTGACATCTAACTTGGTGTTTTTCTACTGCGATGTCAGTATTGAAATTTTCTGATATGCAGCCATCATGCTGCAGAAATCCCAGGATATGTAGAGATGACTTGCATAGCTGACATGGCTATGGTTGTAACATATGTCTGTGGTGGTCCAGGCTTCTGGAAGTACAGAGAAGCAGGCCTGCCCTCACTCTGAGAAAGACCCAAGAGGTCTCAGCCCAGAAAATGGTATACCTGGAATTTAGGTGTCCATGGTTATTAGATCAATAGAAGATCTGTAAGTTGGACCATTGGCATGGTGACAATTGGTGATGGATGAAGTTGCTGAGTATTGGGCACATCCATTCTCTGCTTCATGAGAGCACTCTAGAGTTTTCAGCTGTGAGACTGGTGTACCCTCAAGTTTATGCCACTTGGCTTACATCTATTTCAAGTATAAAATGAATCTATGGATCTGCACAGTGAGCTGACTTGGTGATGGCTGTGGGATGTGTCTGGCTGCTGGGCTTCCAGAAGTACAGATGGGCAAGTGGAGGCTGCCTGCCTCCACTCAGAGGAGACCCAGTATTCTTAACCCAGAAACTGGCAAATCTGGAGCCTTTTAGTTTGGTGTTATTACAGAGATTAGGGGAAAAACAATGAAGTTGGGCCATTGACGATCATGGGGAAATTCTGTTTTTTTCCATAAGCGTATGCTATAACTTGATCAGCATTGGTCTTTAATTTTTTTAATAGTTTTCTTCTGGGACTAGAGAGAGGCAGTACAGTAGGTTGAGTGCTTGGCTTGTACCAACCAGCTCACTCAGATTTGATCCCATGCATTCCATGTAGCCCCCTGAGCACTGCCAGGAAAAATTCATGAGTACAGAACCAGGAGTAAGTAAGCCCAGAGCATCACCAGGTGTTGTTCCCTACCTTCCCACCAAAATGGTCTGTTCTAACTTTACCTTATAAATTAACCATGTTTATTTTTTAGCTGTTGAGTTAATTTACCAAATGAACTGAAATCTGTTTTTTCTTCATCAGGGTTAGTCATCTCATTTTAGTGGAGCCTTGGGGTTTTCCTGAGCGACCAGACAATGCTGATCAAGAGCGACCAATTCCAGTGTGGATCAGAGCCCTGGGTGCAGCATTAACTCCTTTTAATCCTTTAGCTGGTCTCAGGATTGCAGGACCCTTTGGTGAGTGCTTATGTCTATGTCCTAGAAAAGCAGAAAGTTTGTAGAATAGCAGCAGATAAGTATTTAATGATCAAAACCTTAAATATATATACAGTAATCCAAGAGCTTTACATTTGTTTCTTCATCTAAATAGTCCTAGTTTACATACAAATATGAATGAAAACAGGTTTATGGTCCAAGAGGAGTTTCTGTATTGTAAAAATTACAATAATTAACAAAACTGAAAAGATGGGGACTTTTGAAGATTAGTTTCATCAGGACTGAATATTCTTTTTGTTGTTGTTGCTTTTGGGGGCCACACCTGGTGGTGCTCAAGGGTTACCCCTGATTCTGTGCTCAGAAATCATTCAGCAGGCTAGGGAGACCATATGGGATGTTGGGAATTGAACCCAAGTCTGTTCCGGATCGGCTGCGTGCCCCTATGTTTCAGCACAACATTGGATATTCTATAAAAGTCAAGCTGAGTGTCTTTTGGCAGTTTATCTACTGTTCTAGGAGAAAAGGAAAAATGCAGTATGTGTCCATGTTAGTGAACCTAAAAGAGCATTTGACTACTTGCTGATACCCAGCTAGCTGTCAAAAAGCCTGATGACGGACCATGATAAATGAAGAGCACCAGCACACACACAGGTCTTCTTGCTCCACAGTGTTGAATCTTTAAAAGATGAGGCTGTCTTTATTTCCTTGCAAAGACTTTAGGGACTCTGGATTTGTATTTCTAGGCATATTTTGAGTTACTACTTTTTCGTTCTCTATAAGTTCATTTAATATTCAGTTTCTCTAAGTCTTAGAAGCCAAGGGAATTTCCTTCCCTTATTGTCATGAATAATTGTGGGCTCAAGTTTTGCCATTCCCTCTATATGTTGTATGAGATTTTGAGATTTTAACTGTGTTTATAAATGGATTAAATGATAAGGTCTTCTATTATTTTCCTTAAAAGCAACCCAGAGATTTGTGGTTCAGGATTTCTTATGGTAGCTAGGTCATTGACCCTAAGGTTCATTTTAGGACTCTGTGATTCATTTGACCTATTTCCTCATTCTGGTTCAATGACTACTATGGTCTAACACATCAACTCACAAAATAATACCCTGAGCAAATAGAAAATAGGTTTTCTTTGCATAATGCTTTTTATCAGGAATAAAGGTCTTCCCTCTGAGGCTCCAGCAGATTGCTTATGTCACTGCTCACCCCTAGATCAATCAGCAAAGATTGTTTCAATGACTTATTAAATCCTAGTATGTTCTCAGGGATTGGAGAGACTGCTCAGTGCTTTCCTGAAAGTATTGATGCTCAATGGTTAAAAACAAGTCAGGTTCTGTTAGCAACACAAAAAAGCCTGGGGAAGTGGGTGAATGGATAGGAATAATTGCTAGAAATGGCAGCAGATTCTGTCCCCCTCATCACCAACCTGCTCCACCCTGTAGAAATCAGAAGAGGATACAGATTAAATTTGTGGCCACTCAAAAGCTCCCTTAGTGCTTTTATAGATAACATTTTCCCTAACCCCAATTTTTTCACCTCCAGTGCCTGGTTGTACTTTTGATAAACTACGTAAGAGCTTCATTTTAGTCTATAGGGTTCTGAAATACAAATGAATTTGCCATGGCTACATTTAGATAAATATTTATTATGGGAAAAGTATGAAAGGTGATTGATTAAGAAACAGTGATGTCAGAAGAATGCCTAGGACTCATGCTCTCTCTGTCTCCTTTTTTGATTGTATGTGTGAATGGTGGGGCTGAGTGATGTAAAGTATCAACTACATCATAATACTTGCTGGAGCTGTTTAATTCCTTCAAAGATAAGAAAGGAGAGGTCAGTAAAGTAGTATGATCTTGATAGGATAAAGGATAGGGCTATGAAAAAGAAAAACTGGCTAAACCTTGTGAATCCCAGTAGGGAAAAATTATGACCAAACAAAGACTCCTTAGCCTCTTTTCTTGGGATGGGGCTGAGAAGGTTGCCTTGTTCTTTCCACTTGCCTTGAGTGGGTCTATGGGTGTTTAGCAGAGTATTGCTAGTGTCATGAGCAATAAAATACTAGAAAGTGATTAAGCTAAAAATGTTTCTTAAATTATGGAAAAAATGTGACTAATAGAAATATTTCTGTATCTCACTTCATTTCATTTATTTGCAGAATGTGGTATAATTGTGGAAGAAATATAATTACAAGTTAATTGTTTGATCTGCTTTGTTTACCTGTCATTATTTAATGTAATTAATTTTCCTATTATTTCCTCATATTCTGACTTATCCAAGTCTTAGAAAACTAAGCTATATATAAATTTTTATATCCTAAACTACATATATATAATTTATTATATATAATGCTTTTGTTTGTTGTTTTTTTTGTTTTGGTGCCACACCCAGCTGTGCTCAGGGCTTTGTTCTCAAGAAATACTCCTGGCTCTGTAATCAGGAATTACTCTTGGCATGCTTGGGGGGGGTGGCCATATGATATCTGGGATTGAATCCTGCTCAGCTGCAAAGTCATTGTAATATTGCTCAAGCCCCCAATATAATATTATTTTGATTATTATGCTCCTCCAAACCTAAAGCACATGCTTGAATGCATACACATATTGACATATACGCATACATTGAATGAATGACAGTCATGATATAAATACACATTAAAACTTCCTGTTAGTACATAAGTTTACTATGTTATAAAGTACATATACAATTTAAACTATTTCCTATTAAATAGGTTTAAGTCTAGTACAACGTTTAAGACCTGATTTTAAACGGAAGTATTCTTCAATGTTTGAAGATGATACCGTGACAGAATATATCTACCACTGTAATGTACAGACTCCGAGGTAAGAATTATGGTTCCAATTTATTTTTATTTTACTTTAGACTTTTAGACTTTTTTTTAAGTATATGAGTAATTCTAGGTTTTAATCAGTAGTTAAATGACTACTAATCTAATTCTTTTTAAAGTACTCCTTTATTCATGAAGTTTCTACTATACCATGGTATAAAACATTGTGCTAGATTCTGATGTATGATTAAAAGATCACACATCAGGGGCCAGAGAGATAGCATGAAGGTAGAGCATTTGCCTTGCATGCCAAAGGTCGGTGGTTCAAATCCCAGCATTCCATATAGTCCCCCAAGCCTGCCAGGAGCAATTTCTGAGCTTAGAGCCAGGAATAACTCCTGAGCGCCGCCGGGTGTGATCCCCCCCCCAAAAAAAATAAAAATAAAAGCTCACACATCAGATTTTCTTAAATATTCTCTTAAAGAGCTTGTGGATAAATTTCGGAAGTCTTGATGTTCTTGGCCATCTCTAGGAGGTGATGGAAGTTGAGTGATAAAGAAATTAAAATAAAACAGCATTCTCAACCTGAGTATGAATGTCCTATTAAAAAAAAGGAAGGTCGGGGGCCGGGTGGTGGCGCTGGAGATAAGGTGCCTGTGCTAACCTAGGACGGACCTCGGTCCGATCCCCTGGTTCCCCATATGGTCCCCCGTGCCTGCCAGGAGCGACTTCTGAGTGAATAGCCAGGAGTAACCCCTGAGCGTCACTGGGTGCGACCCAAAAACCAAAAAAAACAACAACAAAAAAAAAAGGAAGGTTCTGGAATAAATAGTAAATACTCTTCTCAGCCATGGATCTTATAACCTTTTATTATGCGAAGGGTGTTAAGTGACCCAAGTATGTGGATGATGCTATGCAAAGTTTTTGAAATTTGATAATTGCATCCCTCTTTCACTGAGGTAACTTATCATACCTGAAGATCAGTATGAGAAACATTGCAGTGAAAGAGATTTTGCAAGTGTTTTGACTGTGATTAAAGGAATTTAAGTCTAGTGATCAGAGGAAGGTCAAAGATGTTTCTTAATTATGAAAAAAAAATGTGATATAGGCATATAGATACTGAGTAGAAGGCATCATTGTGAGAAAACAAGCCTTCAGAAAGCATGGGATAGGCACTTCAAAGGATCCTGAGGACAATAGTCTAAAGTTGTTAGAAGTGGATCCGGAGAGTGTGAAGGTCAAAGTTTGAGCTTTTATATTTGTACAGAATTTTTTGTGAGAGCTTGATAGAAATATTATCTATGAACCCAATTTAATAATTTGGAGGCTACACTTTCATCAATTTTTTTTAATTTTTTTTCTTATTTATTACTTATACAATTTCCCAACAATAATGTTTCCATTTTCATCAAATTTTTGAATGATATGAGTGTAGGTGTGCAGGGAGACCATAGATTATATACTTCAGTATGTAGATGTGGTAGCTCATCTTTTTTTAAGATTTGATTTTGGTAGCTCTTTTTTTTTTTTTTTAAGAATGTAAGGTAGAAATTCTCTGCCAAACAGAATTTGGAAAGGTTTGAGGTTCTGAGGGATTATTTTTTTTTAAATAATAACTTTATTTAAGCACCACGATTACAAATATGTCTGTACTAGTTGGGATTTAATCATAAAAAAGAACACCCCCCCTTCACCAGTGCAAAGTTCCCACCATCAATGCCTCCCATCTTGCTCCTCTCCCACCCCCTACCTGTTTCTGAGGCAAGCATTATATTTCTTTCACTCACTACCTTTCTTCTGACAGTGGTTTAGTGTAGTTATTTCTCTGATTGCACTCACCACTCTTTGTGGTAAGCTTCATATCATGGGCCAGCCCTTCAGCAGCCCTCAAGAGATTGATTTTTTTGTGACTCACTGAGTAATCAGGTTTGGTGAATTAGGTCACACACTTCATTGACTGGCTCCAACAGTTTTTAGTGCTCTGTCCCAGGGGATATTATCTTTTATCCTAGCAATCTTAACTATTTTATTTTTCCACTTAAATTTCATGATTACATGTGGTCATGTAGCCCCTACTTTCCTGCATTATTGTGAAATAAATTATTCAAAAAAGTCAATTTCCAAGTATTTGTAGTATCACAAGGAAAGCAGAAATGACAGCAAAATGCATCTATGCTGGGAGTTAACAGAACGTTCTGTTTTATTATGTTGTGAGCTGTCTGTTAAGGTCACAACAGAAGGTATGGGAGGAGCTCAAGAAGACAACATTATTATATTCGTAGGTCCTAGAATGCCGTGGAGTGTCACAGGAAAAGCTACAGATTTGGGCTGATTGGCAGAAGACAGTGAAGAGAAAGTCTGGCCAGCATTTTAATTGGGCTGTACAGTAAAGGCAGGGCAGGGCAGGCTGAGAAGTCTAGCTTGTTGAGTAGTTTTGGTAAACTCTTAAGATATAGGGGTGGTCTCTAGTTACCTGTCTCCTAGTCATAGAGCAATTAAGGCTGAAAAATATTACCTCCTGGGAAGTGTGGATAGACTGAATAGAAGAGACATTGCTGTGGATCTGTTTGTTTGCATATCAAAGGCTTGCTACTCCCTTATGCCTTGATATGAGTCCTTTGCTATCTTGCTGTCCCTAAGAAATATTTCTAAGATATATTCTTCTCCCTGCCAAAATGGATTTAGGTTTATGGTTTTTGGACTATACTGGTGATGCTCTGATTACTCAGCTCTTCACTCAGGATCATTCCTACCCATGCTCTGTAGACCATATGTGGGTGCTGTTGATTGGCCTGGGTCAGCCTCATGCAAGATAGGTGCCCTACCGACTAACTGTCACTCCAGCCCCAAATTAGTTTAAGATGTTAAGTATCAAAATATGCAGAAAAAATTTAAAAAATGAAGTTACACACAAATAATACTATAGCTTCTTGATATTGGTTACTTTTGTATTGCTGGTAAAAAGCCAGTGCCATATATCCATGAGATGCTATCTATACTTAAAGTAATATATAGTGGTAACACATTTTTAATTTTAATAACTTAATGAGAAGGGAGTTTGTAATCCCATATTGTACCTCAGAAAATCAAGTAACTTGGAGTCAACTTAACTAAACAGGTGAAAGACCTATACAAAGAAAACTATAAAGAAATAAAAGAAGACATGAGGTAAAAACATCTAACTTTATCCAAAAATGTGAAGTAGAGGAATATCCATATTGTTTTCCAGAAATTGAGCTCCCATATGATCCAGCAATACCAGTCCTAGGGATATAGCCTATTAGCACAAAAATACAACACAAAAATGCTCTCTGCACACCTATGTTCATTGCAGTTCTATTTACAATAGTCAGAATCTGGAAACAACCCAGGTACCTGACAACAGATGAGTGGCTAAAGAAACTGGTACATATCCACAATGGAATACTATGCAGCAGCCAGGAAAAATGAAGTCATGAAATTTTTCCTATACATGGATGGACCCAGAAACTATTATGCTGAGCAAAATGAGCCAGACAGAAAGAGATAGATATAGAATAGTTTCACTCCTCTGTGGTATATAAGAAAAATAAAAGATAGTATGGTAATAATACCCATAGAAAATAGACATGAGGGCTGGAAAGACCAGCCCATGATATGAACTTACCACAAGTATTAGTGAGTGCAGTTAGAGAAATAACTACACCAAGAACTATCAAGACAAGGGTAGTGAGTGAGAGAAATAGAATACCTATCTGGAAGACAGGCAAGGGGTAGGGGGACCAAAATGGGGGCATTGGTAGCGGGAAGATTGCACTGATGAAAGGGAGTATACTTTTTGTGACTGAAACCCAACTACAAACATGTTTGTAACCATTATGCTTAAATAAAATATTTAAAAAATTAAAAAATAGGAAGAAGAAATGAACAGACACTTTCTCAGAGAAAAAATATAGAAGCCCAATAGGCACATGAAAAACTGCTCTGCATCACTAATCATCAGGGAGATGCAAATCAGAATAACATTGAGGTAACATCTCTCACCACAGAGCCCGGCACACATCACAAAGGATAAGAATAACCAGTGCTAGTGTGCATGTGGGAAGAAAGGGACTGTCATTCACTGCTGGTGGGAATGCCCTCTGGTCCTACATTTCTGGAAAAATAATATGGATATTCCTAAAACAAACAAAACTCCCTGGAAATTGAACTTTCATGTGATCCAGCATACCACTCCTAGAAATATACCGTATCTAGGAACACAAAAACACAATAAAAAATAAATGCCCTTTGCTGTCCTATGTTCATTGCAGCATTATTTATAATAGCCAGAATCTGGAAACAACCCAAGTGCCCAACAACAGATGAGTGGCTAAAGAAATTATGGTACGTCTGCACAATGGAATACTATGCAATTCATTAAGAAAAATTAAGTCATGAAATTTGCTTATACTTGGATGGACATAGAAATTATTATACTGAATGAAATGAGCCAAAGGTAGAGGGATAGACAGAATAAAGTGACATGCATGACATTCCTTCATTAACAGTAGTGCAAACCACAATGTCAAAGACAGAGAAAGAGAGGAAAAAATGGAGAGGAACAGGTGGTGGTGGTGGTGGTGGTGGTGGTGGTGGTGGTGGTATAAAATGCCTGTCCTAGAGGCAGGCAGGGGAAGGAAGCTGGGGACACTGATGGCAAATGTACACTGTACTGCAAATCAAAGTGTCTAAAAGGGAAAAAAGGCAACTTTATCTGTGGGAAAAAAAATCACAAGTGCAACATGAACAATCTTGTAATCACAGTGTGTAAATAAAAAATTGAAAAAAGAAGGGAGTTTGTGTATGTGTTTTCATTTAGAAGATAACTTTTTGTAAACAACTTGAGTTTACAGCAATTTTATTTATTTGACAATAAATGTTTCTCTTCTCTAGGGTTCTTTTCACTTAGTAGCAAATAATTTCCTAGTTAAGCTGAGTTTTTCTTAATGGAGCAAAGTGAAATTATGAGCCTGTTTGATAAAGTAATTCATTCTCATTTCCAAGAGTCAAATAAATAGCTTTCTCCTTTTCTTTTAAGTGGTGAGACAGCATTCAAAAACATGACTATTCCTTATGGATGGGCAAAAAGACCAATGCTTCAGCGAATTGGTAAAATGCATCCTGACATTCCGGTTTCAGTCATCTATGGTGCCCGATCGTGCATAGATGGTAACTCTGGCACCAGCATCCAGTCATTGAGACCACATTCTTATGTGAAGACTATAGTAAGTTTCTGTGTTTTTGAATTATAGGTTACATGTGTTGTATTCCCTTTATCTTCAAAACAGTTTAGGTCCTCTCCGTGCTGTCCCATTACACATATTAGTATAATTCAATAGACTTTTTTCTTTAGTCCCAGATTTTTACTTCATAATACATGATATTTGCTGCAGACCAGTGTTGCTTATTTTTCATGTTTTAATGAAAGCTCGTCTCGTTTTAATATTTAAGTGTCTGTTTATGTCATTGTGTTTTATTGAAAGCAGTTCATCAGTCACCCGACTTCTTTTCTTTTCTCAGGCCATTCTTGGTGCAGGGCATTATGTGTATGCAGATCAGCCAGAAGACTTTAACCAGAAGGTAAAGGAGATCTGTGACACTGTGGATTGAGCATAATGAAGAAGATGTGGGAAAACCTGCTGACTATGCAATTCCTCAGCAATAATTCACAGCAGCAATGAAGAGCAAGAATGCAATGAAAGAAGCAGGCAATCTTCTTGACTGTTCTTGGCACATGTTTTCTTTATGAAGTCGCTTGCTCTTTTAAACCAGTTAGTGCCTTCTAGAGGAATGATTTTTCTTTCTCCTATACAAAATCAAAATATACAAGAGTCTCCAAATCTAATAGCTTTAATAAAGGTTATTTGTCCTGTTATACTGAAGAATTATAACTTTTCAGTTGAAATTTTTTCATCTCTAACTTTGCTATGTCAGGTATTTTTTATATTGATAATTTTTAAAGTGATTTCTGGGTCTGTTTTATATAATTTAAAGGTGCACTTTATTTTCTTTGCTTATATCTACGATGTCTAATAGCTGATACAGTTAATCAAAACTCATAAAAGTTTGTCATAAAATATTCATTTCATTTTGTAAATGGAGTGATTTCATTTTGGTAAAAAAAAAAGGGAGGAGTTGATCACTAGCCCTATTTTTTCTAGTTTTCTTATATTTTCTATTTAAGGCTGCAAAGCCACATTTAACATTTTTAATGTGGTTCATCCTGACATGTCTGCAACAACATAATTCTTTAAAATCTATGATATATGGTATAATTCTGCATTTTCAGGGACACATGACAGTAATATTTAAATGGTTCAAGTACTGAAAAGCCTTAACTAAATGTTCATGCTATGTGCCCCCTTCATTTCCCCCCATCTCAGTACTGCCTATGAACCAAGCAGGATATAGCAAAAGGCACAGATTTCCCTGGTGAAAAATATTAGGACTGCTGCCTTCCAGGTGGCAAAGGCCTGTATCTTTGTCAATGCCTAACTTGCACATAGGTGCTAAAAATGGGCTATATTTTACCACTCAAATATAAACGTACGGGTTGGTGCTTTTGTTTCAGGGCACCAGAAATGAATGAAGTCTTGGATTTGTTGTTGTTTTTAAAAGAGGTTTGTATTGATTTAATAAATTTTATACTTGAAGCTATATTACAAAATTTCTGTAAGGTTGATTGAACTATGTGATAATAACTACTATAAAGTGTGGCACTTTTTTTTTCTTTTATAATATGAGGTAAATGTTCTTAATCCTGTGAAAAAGCTCCTGTGATAACTGCCTACTAGAGTAGTCCTTTGCAAGATAAAATTGATTAGAATTATCATTATCATCAGAAGGCATCTTTGCCTTAAGTTTTACTAACATTACTTGCCTAAAAGAAATGTTTATGTGTATAAGAAAAGAGAACTGGAATAAATAGTGGTTTAATGGTTTTGATGGTTGCATTTTTAAAATGGTTAATTGGGAAATTTGCAGGAATTAGGAATTATAAGATGTATCACTATTGACTATCTCTACTATAAGAATAGGAAGAGTATATGTAAATAGAACAAAAATGTTTCTAATCAACTCCCTTGTTAGGTTAACGTGGTAATAAGTAATGAGATTCATCAGTTGTTACATTTCTCTAGCTTACAAACATGTAGCTTTTACATGTAACCAAATTCATGTTTACAAAAGTGATAAGGTAATTAGGGCAATAAATATTTGACATACTCTTCAATTCTTAATTATCCTTTGCTGGCTGAGTGAATTTTTACTTGTATAGGAAGGTTTCAGCACAAGGAAAGTGGTCACATTCCTTGCAGGGAAATTATATATTCTGTAGTGAATGGTGGGTCTGTACATAGATTCACTAAATAAGACAAGAAAGATACGCCTTTGTCAAGTGGAACTTTGTTTTGTTCTGATATTTCCTTATTTAACAATATGCTAATAACTTTAAAAGTGAAAATTTACCTTGGGGTATAGATTACATAATTTTATGAACAATAAGCCAACAGAGGGGTCAAAATACTTGAATTCTGAATATTCTATGGATGCCAAGTGTTCTTAAAAATAAAATGTTAGGTTCCGGAGAGATAGCATGGAGGTAGGGCGTTTGTCTTGCATGCAGAAGGATGGTGGTTCAAATCCTGGCATCCCATATGGTCCCCCGAGCCTGCCAGTAGCAATTTCTGAGTACAGAGCCAGAAGTAACCCCTGAGCGCTGCTGGGTGTGACCCAAAAACCAAAAATAAATAAATAAAAATGTTACAACACTTGATCTTTGATTAATTGTGCGTGGTATATTTGAACTCTTTTAAATATAAATTTACTGTGATATCTTTAAAGATAGTTACTATTTTCTGACATATTAATATGACCCAGTTCTTTTGTACTAGTTATTTATAGTTAGACTGAATCCAGTCGATTTTTATTCTGAAATTGTTGGCATTCTGAGGAAGGTTGCATTGTGGCATTGTCACCTCCCTGTGTGGTTTTACCTATGTCCATGCTTAATATATTTTCTTCTATAATTTTCAAAAATAGGTTTGCCTGATTTTGAATTATTATAAATCAAACACTTTTGCAATATATCTATTGATGTGGATGTTTTTATTTAAAGGACATACTAGATCCTAATAAAATAAGCTTTCCCCCCCCTTTACATAAAAGTATTAGAAAGAATAAACTATAATAGCCAGAACCCTTGTCAGTGCAGAGGGAAGAAGAGATAGTTATGTTAATATATAACATATACAATATTAGGAAAGCCTCTGGATTTAGAGTATGATAAAGGAAGAATCTGATTGATAGGAAATGACCTTAAAAATGTTTTAGAGACAAAATCATTAGCTATGATTGAAAAATTTAAGCTAAATCAGTACTCACAAGGTGTTTATACAAGGTGAAATATTCAAATTAGTCAGAGACCCAATTCTAAAAATGAAAACTTCTAAGTAACTAGAAGAAAGCATAAATGAATTTCTTTTTTTGGGAGGGTGTCCACACCTGGCAGCACTCAGGGGTTACTCTTGGCTTTACACTCGGAAGTCACTCCTGGCAGGCTTAGGGGATCAGGGATTTGAACCATCAACCTTCTACATGCAAGGTAAATGCCTTACCTTCATGGTATCTCTTCGGCCCCTCGATGAATTTCTTAATAATCTGTTTTAACTTAGTTTTATTTTTTTTTTTCAGACTTAAATTTTTTTTAATAGTTTTATTTTTGTTTTTTGTTTTGTTTTTGGGCCACATCCGATGACGCTCAGGGGTTACTCCTGGCTATGTGCTTAGAAGTCGCTCCTGGCTTGGGGGATCATATGGGAAACCGGGGGACCTCGGTCCATCCTAGGCTAGTGCAGGCAAAGCAGGCACTTTACCTCCAGCGCCACTGCCCGGCCCCATAACTTATTTTTAAATTTCAGAAACCATAAAAGGAAAAGTCTATATGTCTACCTGAAAATTATAAAGAACTGGAAAAAATACTTGTAGTATTTATCAGAAGGTATTATATAACCCTAATATGTGAAGAATTTCTAAATTTTGAGAAGAAACCAATAAGCCAGTTTCCAGAAAATAAGATGCAAGTGACCCTTAAGTCTATATATGAATATATGTATATATATTCATATATACATAGTAAATGAAAGGCAAATTAAAACTACAGAACACCATTTCTTACCTGTCAGTCTGGGAGAAAAAAAAATACCTAACTCACACAATGCACTCCATTAGTGAAGCAGAAGGGAGACAGATTTTCTAAAAATTATACGTTATACTGTGGATATTAATAACTAACCAGATTAAATGACTTTATACTTCAAGTGATAATCTTATTTCTAAGAATCTGAGATGCACTGACAAAAATCATGAAATGATGTATGTGCAAAGATTTTCTTTGTGGTACAATTTATAAAAGCTAATGATAAGCAATAACCAAATCTCCATTTGTGGGATTGACAGACTATGATACATCCATACAGTGGAATTCTCCACAGCTATA
Organism: Crocidura indochinensis; assembly: GCA_004027635.1. Classification (NCBI taxonomy): domain Eukaryota; kingdom Metazoa; phylum Chordata; class Mammalia; order Eulipotyphla; family Soricidae; genus Crocidura; species Crocidura indochinensis. Next base: position 10,837 of record PVKC010001600.1, on the reverse strand, counting down.
GAATTAAATAAAAACAGTCTCTTTAGACTATTCTGTAATAATGTCCAGAGTAGAAAAAGGAAAAGTAGAGAACAGGATGTAGAGTGTACTGCTTATTGTGCTAAAGAGGCAGAGACAAAAGACAAAGGCATATTTGCCTCTTTAAAAAAAAAAAAAACTGCAGTTTATAGGAAGGATTAGCTATACCAATAACTGAAAAATCAGTATTTTGGTGGTAAAGTCAACAGCTTGACAGAGAAAGTATATAGAACTGTGATTTACTTTTTATCTTACATTCATTCTGGAATGCTCAGTATTTTCTGTATATATTTTTTTAAAAAAGGAAACTTCCAACTAAAATTTGATTTCAAAATACTTCATGCCTAGCATTTTGTTGGCACTGACCTAATGGAATGTAGCCTAGAGACAAAAACAAAAATCACAAAGAAATACTAAATTGCAGATAGTATTTTTATTTTTAGATTTGGTATTAATGTTGTCATTTTGAAATGTGTCCTTTTATATGACAAAAAATATTTACTCATGTCACTGGAATTGAGAGTTAAGATTTTCAGCACAAGAGAAATGAGATACAAAAATAAAATGAGTGAAAATAAAAAATCCTGTCAGTGTATGTTTTAATTAGAAACACCAGCAAAATACTGATTTACTTTTGTCTTTATAAAAAATATATGTCTTGTAGCTTTCTCTACTGAAAATGCCTAAAAGAAAGCATAACCCAAACATGGGACCCATTCTAGCATTCTGCTAGGGACTGTCCCTAGAAAGGGGACACAAAAGGACAAAAGGAGTTTGGAATATCTTGTGTCTGAAAGCAAAGAAGCAGAAAGGCCATGGCAAAAGGACCAGGGTTGGGGTGGGGTGGGGACATTGCCTAAACATCAAGAGAATAATGGGCTGAAGAGACAGCACAAAGAACTGGAGCAGCCTTGCATACTCGGGTCTCCTGAGCAGTTTCGGGTGTGGCCCAAGTGACACACAGTGGTACTTGGACCCAGCAGAATTGCACTACCAAGGCCTAAGCATTGAACTATGGCTAGTTTGCAATTTATTGCCAAGAGAGGCCTCTGGGTCCTCTTGGGAGCCTCTTCCCCAACTCTCCACCGCTCTCTCCCAGAATAAATAATGAAACATGAATTGTGTAAATTTTTATGACATCACATTGATTTTTAAATGTTGGTCACCTTTGGAGATTACTGTGGTGGCCTGCAGGAGATATCCATGGGACAGTTATCCCTCTTCTCTGTCCCATTCAAATTCAAGTTTCCTGCAAAGCTCTTGAGGGAAGCATATATGTGTCATCTCACATAAGGAAGTCAGCAGCAGATGTACCATCCTTGGCAGAAGTCAAGACTTCAAGCCTCAGGGGCCAGCCTGCTTCAGCAACCATCTGAGCATAAGATGTGCCAACTCAGAACAGAGGGCCTCAAACACAATGTGCTTGAGTCTTGAAGGCTGCTTTTAAATAAAGGGTTGAGGATTGAGATTGAGAGATTCTGACTGAGAAGGTTCTTTGGATAGGACCTGGAATCTAAATTGAGGAAGAAGGTGATTAGAAGCTATGCCTTGAATTGCTCTGATAACCATGCAGTGCTGGGGATCTATACAGATTAGTCCTTGAGCTAGTTCCTCACCTAGGGCATTTGCTTTTTTAAACTTTTAACAGACACCCCCAATCTACCCCCAGACCAATCCATTTGGCATAGGAGTGCTGGTTTTTTGTTTAGCATTTGATAGTTCAGTTGGACTTAGAAACTACAGGTGTCTCTGGTGGCAGCTGAAATTTTAGTTCAGTGATTTCATCCTTATATTAGCTTCAATCTGACCTATATAAACACATTCAGAGATTTGGGCAGCAATTTCATGCAGACTTTGAGACTCCCTTCCTGGTTCTCTCCTTTCTAGGACTCTGCTGGGCTCTTGTAGTGATTGTGCTTGTTCTAAATTTTGTCCTCAGTATGTTTTCTAGTAGTTCTTGTCCCCACCGTACTTCTGAAGGTCCCACAGGAGGCCTTAACCTCAGAACTAAGAGCTGTAGACGTGCCTATTCTGTGTCCAAATGTTTAGTACCTTATAGAATCTGACTATTGTTTTTCTCTGGCAACTTTAGGTTGTATTTTCTTAGTATTGCCCCATTTCTGGCTGCTATCTGGCAAGAGGAACTTCCTTAGATGTCCTGGAAGTGGAATTCCTGGAACAGACTTGGAAATCACTGTTGGCTAGTGTTTCTTTCTCTTGACTAAGTAGAGGTTGGTCTTGCTGAAAGACTTGTTTTGGGGACTGGAGTGACAGTGAGTATGCTTGTCTTGCATGTGATCAACCTGGGTTTGAGCCTCAATATCCCTATGGTCTCCTGTGCCTATCAGTAGCAATCCCCGAAAAGCCCTAAGCATACAAAGCAAAGCAAAAAAATACACAATTATCTCAGTTTTGTTTTTTTATTTATCATCGGCTGACTGAGACTACATCTAACAACTCATGGAAATTTTACTTTGCTATAGTTATGTAAATAAGAATTAGCCAATGCAGCAAAAGCAGTGTAGTTCGAACTGCCTTTGAAGAATGAGGTACCAAAATAGCTGAGATGAGAACTTCATATAGTTTGTAGGCATTCTCCATCCAGAAACTGCCATTTTGGTCTCTCTCTAGAGCAGTTTCCTTTTAAGCCTTTTCTATCTTTGGCTTTTGTTTACCTCATGGAGCTTATTTACCCTATTCACCTGCTGGCTCCCGAAGTGTCCAGCATGTCCTTGATTCCAATGTTTCTAAGACCTCTGCCCTCTCTAGAACTATCTTTCTGATATTATTGTTTGAATCTGAAAAATATATACACAGGACCATTGCAATCAAACAGCTCAAGTACAGTAAATGTTTACTAAGACAATAAAAGCAAAATGGGGGGGGCAGGTGGTGGCGCTGGAGGTAAGGTGCCTGCCTTGCCTGCGTTAGCCTAGGACAGACTGCGGTTCGATTCCCCGGTTTCCCATATGGTCCCCCAAGCCAGGAGCCACTTCTGAGCACATAGCCAGGAGTAACCCCTGAGCGTCACTGGGTGTGGCCCAAAAACAAAAAATAAATAAAAAATAAAGGCAAAATGGAAAAATTGAGAAAGGCTCAATTCTCATATCAAGAAGATTCTGAAAACTTCACATACTATTGCATTTCTATCACACAGAAACCCAGGACATCAACCTTAGGATAAGATTAGAGAGCAAGCTTGGTATAAGCATAAACCATAAGAGGGAATGCTTCAAACCTCTGTGTTTCTGTTGTAAATGATTTATGAGTCACTAAAATCAGTCCGTAAAAGATGCAAAGGTAGCTGCTTCCTGTCCTTTTACTCTTCACCTCCACCCTCAAATGCTGGGAAAAAGGGGTTTAAAAATAATGAGCTGACTCTAATAAGGGTTTGTTTACTACTCTAAGACTGAGGAAGTGGGGTCTGGAATTCTGGAACTCACAGTCTTTTTTGTTTGTTTTTTGTTTTATTTTTGTTTTGGGGCCACTCCCGGCGATACTCTGGGGTTATTCCTGGCTATCTGCTCAGAAATCGCTCCTGCAGGCACGGGGGACCATATGGGACACTGGGATTCGAACCAACCACCTTAGGTTCTGGATCGGCTGCTTGCAAGGCAAACAGGGCTGTGCTATCTCTTCGGCCCGAAACTCACAGTCTTGTGATGTGTAAATAGCTGCTCTGACAATTGTTTCATCATTAATTTATCTTTCATCTTTGACTGTGGGGACAAAGGATTGTCATTAAGTTAGGTTTCACATTCCTGTTGAACAACCTCATTGCCAGAGATAGTACCTAGGCAAAGGCCCAGCTGCCTGAAATGCTCACCATTTAGCCTTCTCACAAAGCCTTACTAGAGAAAAACACAGGCCATCTCTCAGGCTACCTTCTCTATGCTCCTCCAAACTTCTTATCCACTCACCCCAACACTGGGCAGTGTTCAGAGCTTACTCCTAGCTCTTACTCCTAAATTCAAGGATCACTCCTGGTAGTGTGCTTAGGGAACCATAAAAGGTCCCAAGAATCAAACATCGGTTGATCCTGAGTAAGACAAGGTCCCTACCCACACTACCACTCTACCTCCCAAACTGCTCTTCTTAATCTTCCGGGTGGCTGAGACAAGAGAAGTTTCCCTGAAAACTCCTAACTCAAATGTTCTTGGACAGAACTTCAAGAGATCCTCTGGAAATCAGTTAGTGTTTCTGCTGGGATAATGAGCTGTGTATAGGGAGAAAGGAGACAGGACCAGATCTAGTCAAAAGGTATTCCTCCAACCCCCTCCACCCCCCACTCCTCGCCAAACACCTCCATTTTACAAAAGTGGAAAATGAAAGCTTCTTGAATGGTTAACCAAGATGTCAGATCCAAAAGAGTCTCATTAATTACCATTAGAGTTTTCTCCATTCAATCTTCTATCTACAGAGGGTTGTCAAAGACTGTAAATCAGCATGTTGGGCTGGATCCCCAGTGGTTAAGTGGATCCAATTTCCAGAAAGTCATAGACATAAGAGATGCATACAAATGACTTGGCAGTCACTGGTGCCCAGTCCTGAGAACTTTGCTGGGCCCATGTCTATTGATGATTGCTAACTAGCTTCCAACCACCTTTCTCTACAGATTGCTTTAGTTGATGAGCTAAATCTTACTGGAGATAAAGTCTAGGGGCCTTGGGGCCTGAATAACAATATAGCCAATAGAGTGTTAACTTTGCATATGGCTTACTTGGGTTTGATCCCCAGCAGTACATATACCCCTCCAACAAGTATCATTGGGAGTGATCCCTAAGCACAGCCACATGTGCTCCCCTCAAAAAACTTAGGGCCAAAGTAAAGCAAATCTTTCCCCCCCCAAAAAAAAAGTAGGAAAATATGCTGATAAGATATAAATATGGAACTTTAAAATCCAGTATTCCATAGTGAACACTTCAGAAAGAAAAGCATTTAACTATTTGTATTTTAAGGAACAGAAAATAGTTCTTTTAGGGGTCAGATAGTTCAGTGGACAAGTCACTTGCTTTGCACATGGCCTAGCTGTGTTCAAACACTGGCACCAAGAGTCTCCAGAGTGCCCCCAGGAATGAGTCCTGAGCACAGAGCCAGAAGCACAGCTGTGTTGTGGCCCAGAAACCAAGAGAGAAAAAATAATTCTTTTGGGTTTTAATGAGTGGGTGTTTGCAGACCACACCTGGTGATGCTTGGGGAGGAGTTTCTTCATAGCAATAGTCTGGAGATGAGGTGCCAGGAATAGAAAATAATTCTTTTTTGTTTTCTCTTGGAGGGTGATACTCAGATCTCTGACACTGAGTTCAGGAGTCACTCTTGGTAGACACAAGGATCCTATGTAGTACCTGGAACTGAATCCAGGTTGGCTGTTTGCAAAGTAAGTGCCTTGCCCACTATATGATCTCTCCAGGCCCAGAATCATTCCTTCTATAAGTTAACCTACCTTTGAATAGTGGGGAAAGTCAGTCCTACACATCTCAACCAAGACCTGAGTGTGGTGGTGGGCAATAGAAGCAGGATGTCCATGTGGGTGCATGTGCTCTCCAGTGATGTAGCTGTCTAAGCTTTCCAAGTTTCTGAGACCCTTCTGCCATTTTGCTCAGTCTTTCCTCCTCCCTCTCCCTTTACTTAATACCAGCTCACTTCCTTTCATTGACCTCTCTTCACCACCACCACCAAGACTTGTTACATATATTGTCATGCAACCAATTGCCACTCCCAGTGACTTAAGCCAAAGCTCATTTATTATTTCAGAAGTTTGTAGGCCAAGAAATCAGACCCACTGTAGTTGGCTCTTCTATTAAGGATGGCTTAGGGTGCTGGCCAGCACCTGAAACACATCTGCAAGTTGAAGTAAGGGCACATCTTTTTTCCATGCATACCTAGTTATTGTGACAAGATTTTGTAAATCCTGATTAATTAAGGCTCCATTCCTAGTTGTCTGGTTGCTCTAGGTAGCCCTCGAGCCACATAAAACTCCTCAGTGGTCCCTTCCAGCTTGCAGCATGGAGAGACAGTAGAGTCATCAAACAATTTGAGGCAATATTTTTATGTCATATTATCAAAGAAGTGGACATCTCACAGCCTCTGCCAGATATTCTTGGTTTAAAAGAAAGGTATATAGCCTTTCCACATTAAAAGGAAGGGGACCACACCAGGTCATGAACTTTGGAAAGCAGAGGTGATTGAGGCTGTCTTACCCTGCTGGCCATCATTGCATTTATAGTCAGACCTGTCAAATATAGGAGACTCAGTGTCACCGTCATTTACAGAGTCTTGCCTGCTGGCACTGCAGTTGAGGGAGGAAATGTCTTGCTCATAAATATTAGTACGTGGCTTTCAAGTGCAACCACATAGTCACCGTTTCTTGAATAGATATATCCATTTGCTACAAATAAAAGCAGTTTTGAAAAGCAGGCCCCACTAATGGTTGTTTTAAATTTGCATTATAAAAACTGATTTGGCAGTTTTTCCATAGTGAAATGTTACAAACATTTCAAGAGGGGGAAACAGGCAAGAAAACATATGCAAGAGGGAGGAAAATACTGGTTCTACATTCCAGAATCACATTTCCAGAAAACACCTTTTGGTTTGCCTTTGGACTGTGTCTGTTAAGGCCTCTACTATAGTTTGAATCAAGTTTCTCTCTTGAAGAAAGAGTGAATAGAGTCCTTCCTTTTAAATGTCCCTTACTCAAGGAAAGAAACCAAAAACATTAAGGTCAGTAGACACTTTTCCACCACAGTAGCGCCATACCTTTTAAAGCACCAGGTATAAGTAGGTGATGATGAAGATATTTGGTATTTCCTCATTCCTTTCAGATAACATTTCTGAGAATGGAGATCTCCTGACCAAGAGACAGGCCAGTGCTTATCAGCAAAGGTAAGTCTGAGCCTCAGGAAGCCTTAGCCAATGATTTCTGTCTTGGTTCCACCCTGAGGACCTAACTGACCTCAGTTAACTGAGGTTAACCTCAAGTTAAAAGTTAACTGACTGAGATCAGTTAGATCCTACTTACTATACGTAAACCACAATTCACACACACATCACACAAACATACCATACCACAGCACACAACATGCTACCCCACACATTTATCTCACCTACATTTGTAACTTAGTTTTCTTTGTGGAACAAGGGGTTTGGAACACATCTATGGACACAGTGCTACTACTCTGCAGTAAATTTTCAGAGATGGCCATGGTTAGGTGCTGGAGTGCTCTGACCAGCCTTCTTTGTGAGGTTGGTGCATCACTCCTAGCTGTTGAAAGAAGGGACACTAGCTGCATGGAGCTATGTCCCCTGGAGAATTACTTTTGGTTATAAGGCTGTGGTGTAGCTTAGGCTTCTGGGCTCCCTGGGGCTCAGGAAGACTAGTCTCTAGCAAAAAAGTATATCACATCCTTGCTTCTCTCTTTGCCTTCACTGCTCCTACTTCTCTCTTCATCTCCCTGTCCCCTAAACCAAATCCACAGTAATCCTCAAGTACAAAACATTTGACCTAGGAAAGTTTTCTCAGAGGAGAGGGTTGATTTGCCTGAGGTACCTAGCTCATTGTGAAATTGGTAAATGAACAGTGAGGTGTCAAGATCGAATGAAGTCTCAGGAAACTCAGACACTGAACATACTTATTGTTGCTTCTTGTAGCCTCTCAAGTGCTACTCAAGAGACCCAGGAGCCCTACCAGGAATTTTTGGAACAACCAGAGTGGAGGTTCAATAGCAGGGCCTGATTTTGCTTTGCTGCTCTGGCTCTTAGTGCCAGGAATTACCCAGACCACCCTGCACTGCTCAGGGGCTTCTAGCTACACCTGGTGATGCTCAGGGAACCCAGGGGGCCCTTCCTCATGATTCTCATTATGCTTTTCCATTAGAGACCTGAGGATGTGGTGTTGCTCAGCCTGGCAGTACCTGGAGTTACCTGGCCCACCCTAGGGGTGCTCATGAGTACCTTCAGGGCTGTTCTCATCGATTTTGAGAAGACCACATGCTTCCAGGGATTGAAGTGAAGTGGGTTCCTGCCACACAGGTCTAGTCACTACTGTGCTATCACCAGGCTGCACACACAGCCCCTTCACAAAGAGTTTTTAGAAAGTTTGATTTTATCTTTTTATAATGGTGAGAAGAAAAACTCAAACCTGACTGAAAGTACTCAATTATTTAAATTAGATATCAAAAAGGGGCCTATAATTTATTCAAAAGACTTGATTATAGATGAGGAAGACAAGTGTAGGGGGTTCTAGAGAGAGGAGGCAGGAGAGGGAGGTGCCTAATGTATTCTGGGGTTGGGGTCTAAGGCTGAGTGGGAGTGTCATAATAGTAGATACCCATCCTGGGGGTGTCCTTAGCAGTACACACCTCCAATTTTCACCACCACTTTCTTTGTAAAACCATATTTGGAAACTCAGTGGTAGAGACATCTCCTGGTTTTAGTAGTAACCCAGGCAGGGCTTCACTAACTTATGGTTCTGTGGGTCACAGGGATTCTTGGCTTAGAAATGAAGTCTTATGGCCTTCACACAGCCTTCCTGGGGTCCCTAGCCCACCCTACTTTGTTGTCCTCTGACCTCTCCATGATCAGGGAAATCTTGGAGGAGTTCCTTCCAATTATCTCCAAATAGATGGTGAGTACCAGGAAGTTTAGATTTGGGATCTTGGTTCTGTGAATAAGGGGACAGTCTGAGAAGTCAAATGATCTGCAAGATGGATAAGATTGGACTTAAAGGACAAGTCCAGGTGTGCCTGACCTACTCAGAATGTTGGGAGAACCAGGGTGCACAGCAGGGGGAAGCCTATGGTCAAGTATTCCTAAAAGAACTACCTGGGGCTTTGGAGTCAGAGGCAAGGATCAAGGTACTAAGCACCTTCCAGTTAGAGCCAGAGCACACTTCTCTCTATAAAGGGCCAGAGAAAGCATTTCTTCATGTTTGCCCTATGTCTGTCAGAATTCAACTCTGTTATCTTAGTGTGGAAATTGTCCCAGGCAATATGCAAATCTATGATTGGGTATAGCTGGGTGCCAACACAGATTTACAACCATGCAGCCTCTCTGTAGGCCATGAGTTGCCAACTTATGATTGAGTCATATGACAAAAGAGTCAGGTAGGGTAAGAGTTGTACAAAAAGTGTGAGGTGTTATTGCTAACAGAGTACAAGCCTCATTCACCCAATAGAAGAGAAGTCTAGAGAGTTGTGTAAAGTGCAGACTGACCAGCTGTACATGTTGGACCTTGGAGTAAAGACACAAAGAAAACCAGTATTACAAGTTAGACACTCCTAGCCTGAAATGACTGTAGCAGAAGCCCTACAAAGCATCCTGTTCTTTGGTGAGGTGGATGTGACAGATTATGAAAGGGTGTTGGAGAAGTGAGATAAAGAACCCCAACATAGGCTCTCGGTGGTTGACAAGAATGCAGGGTCAAGCCCTATTTTAAACCTCAGGGCATGAGGAAGGCTGATCCACGTGATAATCTTCCTGCTTCCTAGGCTTGCTCAGCTCCTTCTGGAAGCATGATGTGTCAGCATGACAGAATGAAAACTCATAATCATGCTCCATCTATGGCAAGGGAGGTCAGAGGTCTCACTTCCTCGAAATGTCATTCCTGGGATCTCAGAACATTGGGGTGTGGCTGTGGGAGCACTGAATTAACCTCTGGTTGCATAAGGTAGTCCAGGAGATGGAGAGGAGGATCAAGTGCAAGGGAGAGATGAAAGCAGACCTGGCTTTGAGAGAATTAATTTGGAGAAGATCAAGGGAAAACCTATTTCTCTAACAAGTTCTGTGCTTTTAGCAAAGATCAATAGGTGAAGTTTGGCTCTGGCCTGAGGAGTCTGATTATTTCAGGCTGAGAGGGGTGCCAGGCTATTGAGGTGGAGGGTCTAAGTGGAGAGATGACTTGGAAAAGAAAGACATTAGCTAGGGCAAGAGAGGAGTTGCCCAAGCTGCTGCTCTATGAGAAACCAACCTGCTGAGGGGATCCATGAACATCATTTCTAACTGATATCCAGGCCTGGTAGTGAGGCAAATAGTATCATTTTCATAGTGACTTTTAAATTCCCCAATCTTGGCTATGTAGCTGAGGTCCTGTTCACCCAGACATTAAACTCAAGAAAACCACTCTTCTCTCAAGGCCCTGTGGGTTCTCCGCAGAAGCTGGACTGTGTGCTCAAAAGCTGAAAGAGTTGTTCATGAAAGTGTGGGAATTGAATACCAGTATTGGTATTCAGTATTGGAAGGTCTCATCCAAAATAACTTGCTAAAGCATGTTGGGGTGTGGGAAAGGGGATTAGGGTCTTCGGTGGTAGTAGTGGTTGTGAGATAACTGTAAACTAAGACCACAAATGTCAACAATTGGAATTACATTTTCTTAACTATAATACATTTAATAAATAAAATTACATGCGATTAGCTTGCTAAAGGAGATCTCCAGAGAAAGAGGTCTTCTGACAGATGCTGGTACCTGAAAAGACTATAGGCATTCACCTGCAGAGAAGAAAGGGTGGGCTGGCACCTTCAGAAGGTTTTGATGATTCTGAGGGCCCATAGTTCTGTGGATACTTCTGAGTTTTAACGCTCTTTCTGTAGAGACCCAAAATCTAAATTTGACCATTTACAGATGTGTTGTATATATTCCCTGGCCAGGGGACCACCTGAGATTCTGCCTAAAGGAGAACAGAACAGAACAGAAGAATTCCCTTAAAAATGGGGACACCCTGTCCCACTGCTTCCTCCCTTTTTAAGTTGCAGCCCAGAGAGAGGAACTTAGGGAACTCAAGAAGCAGACAGTTTTTCCTAAAAACTTTACCCCATCTTGCTCTTG